>PVKH010047075.1:0-10120 GCA_004027955.1 Chaetophractus vellerosus | reverse complement strand
AGATGCCATAATTTTTTTCTCTCTTTCTTGGGGAAGACCTATGCAAAAAAAGGGAGGCTGGATCTCCCCCAAGCAAGAAGATTAATGTTTATTTTCTCCAACAAATATTGAGTGCTTGGTATATGCTAAGCATGATATTTGAAGCTGATGCTACCATAATGAGCAAACAGACATGCTTCCTGACTCCATGGAGCTACCATCTGGAGGGGCGACACTATTAATCAATTAATCATTAAATAAATGTGCAAATATGATAGTGATAATTGCTGCAAGGGAGAGGTATATTGGCTTACGAGAACCTATATGAGATAGGATTTGACCTACTCTGAGGAGTTTGGAAAAGCTTTCCTGAAAAAAATGATGACTGGGTTGTGGTCTGAATGATGTGTCAGAATAAGTTGATAAGGAAGGGAGGACAGAGCATGAGGTGAGGTCTGGGGGGGGGGGTCATGGAGCATGGTGGGCACAAGGCGGTGGAGCAAGGACAGAGGACTGGAGCAGGGAGAGCCAACCGGAATGGGGGTGAGGCTGGAGAGATCAGGAAACAGATCAGGGAGGACCTTGCTTGTAGACCATGTTGAAGATTTTGGCCTTTAACATTTTAATGATGGGAAGCCATTGAGGAGTTTTAATTGGTGGTGGTGGTGATGGCAGTAGAGAGGGATATGTTCATATTTGTGTTGGAAAAGATTGTTCCCACTGCAGTATGATCAGAGTGTGGGCATCTTCGAGGTGGGAAGAGCAGGCAGGAGGGTCTTGCAGGAGACAAGGCAAGAGATGACAGTAGCTTGGGCTATGTTGGTCGTGGTGTTGGAAAGAGATATTTAAGAGGCAAACTCAACAGGGCCTGGCGTTTGTGTGCCCCTTATTTCCTTCAAGTTTCCTCAAGTGTAAACCTGACAGGAGCATGGACGTAGCACGTCCATTGGTGCATGAGTGAGCAGGTCAAATCTAAACTACATTTATCTGAACAAACAGCACTGCTGCTGGATCCCAAGGAGCATTTTCCAGCCCTCCTGCCTCTTCAGCATGAGCAGACAATGAAAATGAAGCGCGAGGGAAGAAAGCAGGCACCCGATTTATTTTTAGCAAGCTGTAGGAAATAGCCATCATTCTGATTTGAATCCTCCTCATTAAAACCCTGAGCCTAACCTCACACAGTTCTTGCTTCTAATGTCTGCAAACTTCTCTTTTTCCAGATAATTGACAATACCCCCCTTCCCCATGGAAGTCACCTCAGCATTTATGCAAAAATTTTGGAAACATTATGCTTGACAACATCATCATGGCTGCCAAGGCAGCAAAAAATCCCAGCCGGCAAAACTTCAAGTTTGATGAAGCGGAACAGTGAGGACAGCACGGAATGACTGATCACTTCAGAACGGCTTCAGAGTGGTGACGTTTCCCACTGAATTTGAAAGAAGAGAACAGAGGGTGGCTACTTTGGGGACAGACCCTAGTGGTCTCCTCTTCTATTATTCCTACCTCTCCTCCCTACCCTCAAGTGGTTCCTGGGGCTTGATTATTTTTTTTTCTTTAAAAAATTCAGTAAGTTGAAAGAGTATGGAATAGTCATAGCCTCAGAATCTGATTTATTACTGAGACAATCAAATCTTCACCTTGGCATTCCAGGCCTCCATGTGCTTGACCTGGGGACTGTGATTTTGTTTCACCGGGTCTTGATTCCTTCACCTGTGGCATGAAGAGGTGATGGATGAGTTCAGCTTTTCACCAACTTCAGTCAGTTGGTATCACCTTCGTAATATTTGCTGCATTGTTCACTTATTATTTTCTTAACATTTTCCCCTTGAAGTGGACTCAGTTGTTTACATCCTTCTCAAAAATGCCTTGCCTATAATATATGTGAAATGACAGGACTGACATGCTAACGGCTTTTTCCCTGATACGCACGTTTTGTGTGTGTATAAAGTCATCCTGTGCTCCGCAGTGATTACATGCAGGCCAGCACTATGGGAAACTCTCCCACTGCTAACATCATTGTTCGTATCTGGCCTTACCTACCCAGGCTTATTTCCCCTGGTTCCCTAAAACGATACCTCGTGACTGGCCAAATCAGTGTCCCTGTTGTTCCATGTAGATTGTGCATGTATGCTGTTCCCTTCATCTAGAATCAATAATTTAATAATAAGGAAATAGAGACCTTGACCCTAACTAAGAAAGAACAAACTGAGAAAGCACATGGGCGGGTGGACAAGCTACCCTTGACCAAAAGGCCAAGAGAATCCTTAGGGTGGGCAGCTGCTGGGTGAAGGCCAAGTGTAAAGAACTGAGGGGCTGGTCATGCATGACTAATTTTTTTCCCTTAAAATATTGAAGACTACTCTGGCCATTTACTGGGAAATTTCCAAGCACCCTCTGGGGCTCTTCAACCTCATCTAACAGGGAAAAGAGATCTGGTTTGAAAATCATTGGTGAGTAATTACTAATTGCTATAGAAATTCATTAATTCATTTATGTAAAATGTCTGATGTGTTTATTCCATGGTAGGCCCTAGAGATTCAAAGATAATTAATGCATGTTCTCTACCTTCCAGGAGCTCAAGTTTTGTAGGAGATGGGAAAGTAAATATGTGAGCATGATGCGGCCCCTTAGGCCCCTGTTTCATGCAAAGGGCACAATATGGGCCCTTGCAGGAGAGGGAGTATCAGTTCTGTTGGAGGATCAGGCAAAACTTCCTAGAAGCTTTGATCTGAATCTTGATCAGCATCTGATCCTTGATCTAACTCTCAACTTAAAAACCAGTGTTGGTCATGTGAGCAGGCAGAGCATAGGAAGGCATGCCCTCCCAGCGAAAAGAAAGCCATGAAAGTGTCTGTCATATTCAGGGAATATGATTTCACATATATTATAGGCAAGACATTTTTGAAAAGGATGTAAGTAAATGGTTGAGTCCATTTAAAGGGAAAAATGTTAAGAAAATAATATAAGTGAACAATGTGGCAAATATTATGAAGGTGATACCAACTGAGGAAGGGAACACATGTTTTTTTTTTTTTTTTGTGTGTGTGTGTGTGTGAGAGAGAGAGAGAGAGAGAGAGAGAGAGGATTTGGACTCCAGTCTCCAGTCAAGAAGGAGCGATTGAAGGCTTTTAATCGAGGTGGGCATACATTCAGAACAGAACACCAATGGTGACTCAGGCAGCTGGAGAGAGGGTAATGTGGTTTGGGGGGAGTCCCCAACTACAGGCAAAGAGACCAGGTAAAACGCTATTACAAGGGTCCAGGTGAGAGACCATGAGGGCCGTGGCAGTGGGTAAAGAGAGTTAAGGGTGGTTCTGAGAGGCATTAAGAAGGGTGAGAAGATGAAGGACGTGGGCAGTGTCTAGGAAGACGCCAAGATTTCCAGCTGGGGTGATTGGAGAGTGGTGCCATTCTCAGAGTGGGAACCGAGGCAGAAGGAGTCAGCTTGGAAAACACGAGCTTCTTTCCTTGGGGCCTCGTGGCACAGTGCCAGAGGATGGAGCGATGGCACCTGACCTTGTTGGACTAACAAACATCTTTGAGTCTGTCTCTTTCTATAAGATGTATTGCCTGCCCTGGCTTGATTTGAAGTTTCAAAGAGTAGAGATATGTGCAATTAGTTTGTAAATGACTTCACAAATGTAAATATTTATGTCCACAGGGAAGTGCAAGGTGTAAAAAGCATAGTCATCAGCACAGTTTATAAATGGGCAGAGCATGCAGCTGCTTTGCATTGTGACAGAGCATCCAGCAGAGATTTCTCTGAGAACTGCCAATATCACTGCCTGTCCTCCAACCACGATGGCTTAATTCCTTTGGGTCTAATGGGTATTATTTTGCTACCCAACACTCCAATTCAAGAAACATTACACTTTATTTTTTCTAAATTTTATTAAACTGCTTCTTCATCCCCATTTGCCTGTATTGGCAAGATATCATTTTCAGTCAAAATTGGGATTCTCATTGGATTATACAAGGATCCTGTATTTGGTGTTACCAGGAAAATGGGGGACAGGTAATCAGCTCTTGGTGGCCCTCACTGTTAATTGTTCTCTCCCTATTGCAGTACAATGCCGGCTCTGGTTCTCAGCCATCTTCTGGGCACTGCTGCTTCAAGCAGGTGATTGCTGTCCTTGACAGAGTCTTCCTCTCTGGCGCGGGGCTGGACCCCAGAGGGCCTTTTCCATTGTCCTTGGAGCTCTGAAGCAGCACTCCCTGGGCCTCCTGATGCCACCCATCTGGACGTCCTGTGACCTCCTGTAGTGCTGCACGGGTCCAGACATGGGTCTCTCGAGGGAGAGGAGCCTCCCTCACCTCTATCTTCTGATTTGGGGGTTCCCACCCTCCCCTGGCTCTGGCCACCCTACTCTACTGACACTAACACTAGCCTCTCTTCTCTTCTTTCTCTCTGGGGCAATGCCAGCTGAAACTCCTTGGGAAGCCTGACATTTCCAATAGGCACCTGGGCAGGACATCCATTTTTCAGACTGGCCTCGGAAACACAAACTCTGAATCACCTTCTCACCCCCCACATCTTAGACCGGTATTTCTGGAAGGGAATACACATACCACTGGTGGTCGGTGAGATGATTATTGGAGGTAAGTATTAACATTCTCCTATTTTAGTAGTTGTGTATTTATTCTCATGACTATCATTATCTTTGTCAAGTCATAATTTTCTATTTAAGGTAGTGATTCATTTTCTTTAAAAATAAATCCATTTAAGCAAAAAAAGTATATTAATTTAAAGAAAAAGTATTTATTAAAAAAAATAGGTGATAGGGTATGGACACAATGGAAAGGTGGTATGAGAATGACTGAAGTTTGGGAAACATCAAAATCTGAGCTCCCAGTAGGTGGAGAAGTAGGAGAAAGGGGAGATATTTCTCATGGTTTGTGATGGCCCCAGGCAGTTAACTTCTCAATAAGGTAAACCCACCCGGTGGGTTTTTTTTTCTCATGAAGATTATTCTCTAAAAATACAGTAATCCCAGAAGAGGCTCATATCTTAACATATTATAGGAACATTCCTTAATAATTTGCTAGCACTGACGGTGAGATGTCAGGAGGTCAGAGAGAAAGGAGACTCCTGGGCTGCAGTGGGGTGAGGTAAAGCAGACTCCAAGACAGCTCACCAGCCTCACGATTTTGCCCACGTCTTGAGCAGAGAGAGCTCTTGTGTGGTATCCTTTTCCTGATACAGTGGCTAAGTAGATTGAACATAAATGAATGGAGGGTTTATAGTTTTCATGTGATTGTTAGTGCTCCTATAGGCAGACTTGAGGCATTGTGACATTTTTAAAAACCTATACCCAGCAATGCATAGGACATTGCTTTGCATATACACAGTTGCTCAATAAATAGTTGTTAAAGAATGAATGACTGAAAAGGGAACAATATTTTAATTCTATACCTGCAAATGAGAGGAAAGAGCCTAGGTTTCAAATTATGAAGACCCGAGTTCACATCCCATTTCTGCCACTTTCTTGCTGTGCAACCTTGGGTAAGTTACTTAATCTCTCTGAATCTCATCTATCAAAAGGAGCTAATCAGTGGAATGCTGGTAAATGTTTAACAACCAGCTCTCCAGGAAGAAAGAAAAGAAGTCCTGATTTGTAATGTTTGCTGATTCCGAGGGTATAAATTCTACCCAAAGGCTAATAACAATTTAACGGCCAGCTTGGAAAATTCCTAAAAATTAAAAAAATCTGCTCTTATGAGCTACCAGGTGCAGTTCACCAATAGAGGTAATGATACCAGTCTCTTAGGGGTGTTAATTTCTGGGGCATTTACTGCTGGCTAAACACTCTGCTGAGATCATCTCATTTAGCAATCATTACACTACTGTAAGGTAGATACTATTATTATCCCTATTTTAGGGATAAGGAAATGGACCTTAAAGTGATTAAAGGACTTGCATATGGACAGACAGCTAGCTTTTATTCTGTCTAGTAGACTACCTCCCCTGTTCCTTGAAAAGGCTCAAATAGAACAAGCACCAAGTTAGGCATCTGGCATATAATCAATGCTTAATCAATGTTGTTTGCCTTTTCTGCTTTCCCATTTCTTTGAAAAAGACAGTGGTGGAAAACTTCCTGGACCAAGTCCCAGAAATCCTGGGAGGGTCTAGTCATAGAACAAGGCCAGAAATGTTGTTTTTCATTTTTGAAGATTCACGTCAGGTATTGGGGAAGGAAAACAGGACAACATAACTCCGTGAAGGTGGAAACAAACTTCCAGACATAGTTTCAGTATTTTAAGGATTAAATTGTTGTCTAATGACCCAGTTTAACAAGCCAAGCACTTTGAACATGTGTGTTTCCTCCATAGAGGGCCTGCTCTACCTCCACTCACTTCTTGCCCAATGTGAGGGTCCCTCCAGGCCCCCACTCCCTCTGCTCTTATCACACAATGAGAAGCCAGCAGGTGTTTCTAAGTGTAGTCTGGAGAATCATTTGATCCAATTATGCATTAAATATGTAATATTTGGAACTCACACATTGTTATACAGTTTCCGCTAGAAGAGGTTTATGGCATCCCTCAGAGATAACGCTTGACTTGGGTTAAAGGAAATTGGCCTCAGGGATTTGGCTAAGTGAATGGGTTCTTCTACCTGGTAACGCAGGGCAGAGCCAGCTCCACGAGAGGGGCTGGAAAGGCCCAAGCTCGCCTGAAGCAGGGACGCCGCATAATCCACCCTGTTCTGGCCAAGGAGACTGAAGAGGGAGTGGGCTCTGAGGGGCTTCTGGGAACATTTTCTTTGCTGATAAAAACAGACATTTGAGGAGAAATCACATGTCCCTTCCTGCTTTTTGCCATTGTCATATGAGAATGAGGTTTGGAGGCTAGCTGAGTGATAGCCTGGAATCACCTACCTCTCCTTTCTTGTTAAGTGAGAAATTCATGTTTATCAAAATCCAGGAGCACGTTGGGAAACTTTCTGCCACAAATAATTCCAAATCCTGACTCCAACTGGCTTAAACATACAGATGTTTATTACTGGTCTGGGCAGGAAGCACAGCGTTAGGACAGACTTCTGGTGGCACGTACACCCTGACTTTGCCTCCCTGAGATTCCCTGGATCTGCTTGGCCCTCCCCTCTGGGTGGGTTTTACTCACAAGCCACTGCCAAGTGCTAGACATCATGTTCCAACAAGATAACGGCAGAAGAGTTGTCTATTTCTGTTTCTGTTCAGAGAAGCAAGGAAAGCTTCTTCATCAGTCACAGTTCATTCCCTGTCCTCTCCTAAGTCAGTCCCCAGCAATGGCACCAAGGTTGCTGGGATCATCAGGCGCTACATTTAGGGGGCCTGGATTTAGGGGGACCTATATCAGTGACCAACTCCAAGTTTCACTTTTCTTCCTTTTTTCTGGAGAGCTTCCATGAACACCTGTAAGCTTGTTTCCTACTCAAAATCTCTATGAGCAGTAACTGGTGTTAATTTTTCCTCTCTTTAGCTTGGCTTTGAGCCTTGACTCGCTCAGGTCTCTTTCATTTCTTTCGTTTTAACAGTTGATTTCTTTGAAAAGAACCAAAACTTATTTTTGTTTCTGGGTACTTAACACCTTCTCCTCCCCCCCAATATAAAACAGGGTTTTAAAAAACAATGTGGTACTAATGAAAGATGTTTATGTGGGAGGTTGTGGGAGGTGTGGGAGGTGGGGCATATGGGAATCCCTATAATTTTTGTGTAACATTTATGTAATCTAAGTATCTTTTAAAAAAATAAATAAAAACAATGTGGTTCCAATTTCTTCACAGAAAAACAAACAAAAACAATTTAAAAAAAGCTTATACACACTACTCCTTTTTAAAAATGTTTTACTTCTATTTGTTCTTCTGCTTGAGCATATTTTTGTTCCCAAAGAAAACAGGTATCACTCCTTTAAGAGGTCAGATTTTTAAATTTCTACAAGCTAGTTAAGAAATATTTAAAGCAAGCCCAAGATTCAGTTTGGAAGTGAAAGCAGAGGAGAGAAGATTGTTTGCCAGGTAAACCCTTTTCTTTCTTTGCTGGAATCCCTGCTCCATTATTCCTCACAGCGCCTTACCTGTATCCAGGTGTAGCAGATTAACCACCAAAGACTTTGTGTTTTGTTTTCTCATCTTATAACCGAGAGAAGCCTGTGAGCTTTCTGGGTGAATTTTGAGGCAGCCATGGCTGTTTCGGCCATTGTTGTTGCGCTACTCAGCTGGGACTTTCCCTTTCTTAAAAGTTCCCAGTAACCACCCCACCCCACAGAGCCTATGTTTTGGGAGACTCTACCCCACCCTCAGCTTCAGGGTAGATTAAGTTAATCAGCAATTTCTAAAGTCATTCGGCTCAAGGGTAGGCATGTGACTGAAATGGCCTAAAAAGGATGAAGCCTGGGATTCTTTCTCTCAGAATGCTGGCAGACACACTCTCCTTTATATATATGCATATATATTTTTTAAATTAGAGAAGTTGTAGGTTTACAGAACAATCAGGCAGGAAAATACAGAGTTCCCATATACCTGCCCCCATCACTAACACTTTGCATTAGTGTGGTACCTTTGTTACAATTGATTAAAGGATATTATTATATTCTAAACTATTAACTATAGATAATAGTTTACATTAGGGCTCGTTGTATTGTATAGTCTGATGGTTTTTAAAACATTTTTATTCTAGTAACTTATATTCAACCCAAAATTTCTCCTTTAACCACATTTAAATATATAGTTCATGTGTTAATAATGTTGTGCTACCATCATCACCATCCCTACCAAAACTTTTCCATCACTCCAAATAGGAGTTTTGTACCAATTAAGCATTAACTCCCCATTTCCTATCCCCACCCCTGCCCATGGTATTCTAGTATCTGACTCTATGAATTTTCTGATTCTAATTACTCCATATCAGTAAGATCATACAATATTTGTCCTTTTTTTGTCTGGCTTGTTTCACACAACATGATGTCTTCAAGGTTCATCCATGTTGTCGCATGTATCAGAACTTCATTCCTTTTCACAGCTGAGCAATATCCGTTTGCCTGTACTGTACTCTGCTTATCCATTCATTGGTTGATGGACACTTGGGTTGCTTGCATCTTTCCTCATGCTCCTTTTGTGGTGCGTAGGTGTGAGGTTGGGTGCTACTTACTATGGAAGGCAAATTAGAAAGATTAAAAACAAAATTTAGGGGCCAGCTGTATAGCCCAGTTGGTAGGGCGCTGGTTTACCACATGGGACGCCCCGGGTTCGGTCCCTGAGCCTCCTCGAATGGGTGGACCGCCTCGAGAAGGCAAGCCAGTGCAGGCAGGGCATGCAGCCATGGGTGGGGCATGCTGCTGCAGGCAAAGGCAAGCCCCCACGAGCAAGGGTGAGCCCCCATGAGCAGGCAGGCTGCCACGCCAGTGAGCTGACTCAGCAGGTCGCCCCAGCAGGGGGAGACAAGCAGAAACAGAGGAATGCAGAGAAAAGTGCACACAGCAAGGACAAGCAAAGGGGGGGGGGGTATAATAAATAAAAATAAATCTTTAAAAAAAATTTTTTAAAAAGATGAAAAGAAACAGAGTCAAGCCAGGCCTGAGGTCTGACCTAGCTCTTCCTTGTTGAGTGAGTTTTCTGTTGGCAACCTAAAGGGGCCTAGCTCATGAAATGGTTTACCTTTTGTCTTCAGGGGCTGAGGAAGAAGCTGCCCTCGAGAAATTTTAGTAAAGAGGCCTATGTGCTTTAGAGGTTTCTCATTGTCCAAAAAAGGGAGGCATATTATTCCTTTGTGTTCTGAGGGTTGGAAACAAAGTCATCCTGACGTCAAGCATTGATTCCCAGCATGGAGCCACAGGCCAGGGAGACAACAATTGTTTAGGAATTCTCCAGATGCGGAGGCTGTGCTCAGACAATACCCCTGAAACATGGAGTCTGGCAGAGTAGATGCCTGAAAGGACTGGGCAATTAGGGCAGTGAAAGCAGGGGTAACCACAGCAGACTGGCCCAGGGAAGCACCTGCTGACCCAGTCAGGGAGCTGTGAGGAAGATCTGCTGGGGTTTGGGTCAGCAGTGCAGGGCAAAGCATGGAGGTCTGATGCTCCATGGCCACTCCATGGGTTTTATTAAATTCACATTCCCAGGACATGGACCAAAGTCACTGAATCAGAACCTCTGGGTGCACAG
>PVKH010047074.1:0-10336 GCA_004027955.1 Chaetophractus vellerosus | reverse complement strand
CAGGCGCGGCTTTCCCCGCTTGTGGGCGGCTTCTGCTTCTATTCACGGCCGGCTCTTGCTTCAGTTCGCGGGAGACCTGCCCTGCCCGTGGCGGCTTTTGCCCTGTCCGTGGCAGCTTTTTGCCCTGCCCACGGCGGCTCCGGCCCGCCCATGGCGGCTTGCCATTCTCAAGGCGGTCTGCCCGCTAGGAGAGGTCCCCAGGAACCGAACCCAGGGCCTCCCATGTGGTATCCCAGCGCGCTCTTTATCCACTGAGCTATCTAGCCGGGCCCAGGACTGTTTCTCTTTTAATTGAGCTTTCTTCCATATTTCATTTTACTGTTAATCAAATACCTCCAAGTTATAAAACTGTTAGTGTCTCAATATAAACCTTATGCACAAATCACTGTTGAATTTTGGAAATACAACAAAGGGCAATGATTAAGTTAAAAGTTTGGTTGTCAAAGTATGGTGTGTGGACCCCTGGGAATCTGTGAGGTCAAACCTGTTTTTATAATATCAATGCTTCCTTGGCCTCTTCCTGTGTTGATATTTGCACTGATGGTACAGACCCAGTGGTGGGTAAAACTGCTGGTTTCTTAACAGTGTATCAAGGCAATAGTAACAAACTGTTCTAGTAGACAATCACTGCCAGACACTTGCAGTTAAAAAAACAAACAAACAAAACTCTGTTTTTAATATTCTGCTATGTGCTGAAGTACCATGGCTCTCTCAAGGAAAAGAAGTTCTGTGATTTGAGTTGTAAGCTGAACTAGCCACTTTTTTCCGAGGAGAACCAGTTTACTTAAAATAATAATGGAGAGATAAACTGGTTATTCATACTTGGGTAATTCAAGCTTTCAAGTAAAAATTAGAACTCTGAACAATTTATAACAGCCATTGTGAGCATGATAGCATCCCGATATTCAAAGACTTTTTTGTTGCTACTGCTAGTGATTAGAATGAGATTTTGTTTTGATATTTTATAATGAAATATGTTAACATATGGAAGCTCTAAATAACTTAGTGCACTAATATTTTCCAAATGACTAAGGCATGACAGCACAAAATCACGCATGGGTAAATAATCCATTCAAAAAACAAGGTTGACTATGGATTTTAAAGGAAAGTTCATTGCTGTAGTTTCAGATTCCATATTCAAATTAATCTTTAAGAAACTATAATTTTTATCCAGCAAAAAAAAAAAAAGATCAAACTACTGATATATGCTACAGACATGGATGAACCTCACCAACATTATGCTAAGTGAAGGAAGTCAGACACAAAAGACCACATATTATATGATTCCATTTATATAAAAGGTCCAGAAAAGGTAAATCTAGAGACAGAAAATAGATTAGTGGTTGCCTGGGATTGGGAGTTGGAAGGGGAAATGAATGCAAATGGTGATGAGGGATCTTTTTAGGGTAATGAAAATGTTCTAATAGTCGACTGTGGTGATGGTTGCACAATTCTGTGAATATACTAAAATACACTGAATTATATACTTTGATCGGTTTTATGGTATGTAATTATACCTCAATAAAGATGTTAAAAAGAAAAAAGAAATTGTCACTGGTTAAGTTTTGGTGCAGTATCAAAGAATATCCACAATTATCTGAAAAGGCAATTAAAATATTCTTCCCTTTTCCAGCTACAAATCTGTAAGAGGCCAGGTTGTCTTTGCATACTTCAACCAAAACAACAGATTGACTGTAGAAGCAGGTATGAGACTCCAGTTGCCTTCTATAAAATCAAACATTAGTTTTGAAAAATGCAAAAACACAAAAACTCATACTAACCTAAAATGGATGTATTATGTTTTCTTTCTTTCTTGTTTTTTGTTTTTTTAGTTGTTTTTTATGTTTATTTCTAAGTGAATTACTAAATACTTAAAAAACATCTCAGTTATTTCTAACATGGTAAATAGTGACAGATATGACCCACATAAGCTTCTTTGAAGCCCTCAATAAATTTTAATAGCATAAACAGGTACTGCAACTAAGAAGTCTGAGAACCACTACTATAAATATAAGTAATCTTTCAAAAAAAAACTTGTGCTTTTTAAAATGCTTGAATGTGCTGAATAAAGAAGACAAAATCATTTTTAATGGGTTAAAAGTCCATCAATATTCAGTTCTACAAATAGCTCTCTGTGTGTCTACTTGCTGTAAGCAGGTATCTGAGATATCCTTTTAGAAGCTTACCATTTAAGCTGCGAATACACCTTATATCAAGGCTTCTCAGGCGAGAGTCGTCTCTCAGATCTAAATTATCTGATATCGTTTGTATTGCCAGTCTTGCAAAGACTAGATCAATCTTTAGAAAGATACAAAAAAGGAGAACATATATTACTTTTTTCCCTTCTAATCTACCACCCCCCTTCAAAAATATAAAAAGTTCTAATTACTAGTTTGGGAAGTTCAACTAAAACTTCAAAATGCCTATGTAGGCAGGGAGTGGATGTGGCTCAAGTGGTTAAGCACCTGCTTCCCACATGGGAGGTTCCGGGTTCAGTTCCCGGTGCCTCCTAAAAAAAAACAAAAACAAACAAGCAAGCAAGCAAGCAAACAAACAAAAACCAACTTGGGGAGCTGATGTGGCTCAGTGGTTGAGTGCCACCTTCCCACTTATGAGGTCCTGGGTTCAATCCCTGGCCCCAGTACCTCAAAAAGAAAAAAAAAAGCCTGTGCAGGCAATCTCACATAGGAAAACTACCAAAAAGTTAGGTAATTAACTTTTTTTTTTTTTAAGGAGGTACCAGGGATTGAACCAGGGACCTCATATAAGTGAGGCAGGCATTCAACCACTGAGCTACACCTGCTCCAGGTAATTAACTTTTCACATTAAGGGAAAATGTTTTAATTTTAGCATATACGCAATTACAGAAAAAAAAAAAAAATCCATCAAAACCGTGTGGGTAGATTTCTAGATAACAGCAGCAGATCCAACACACATTTACATTCATTGCCCTCTAAAACCCCACTAAAATAATCAGTAAGTGTAGTTTCATTTTGTTTTTAACAGCACAACCCTTTAGAACAAAGAAAATAGAAGGAAACACCAGCAAAAAATATGAAAGCTGGAAGGTAGATGGACAAGTGGTAACACATCCAGCAGATCTAAGAAAGCAGAGATCTGACCCAGAAAATAAGACAGGAGGCTATAAATAAGAACATACATTAAAAAAAAAGGAAACAGAGAATAAAAGGAGTATTCTTAGAAATTAGAAGTATGACAGCAAAGAATTAAAAAAAAAAAAACAACTAATAACAAAAAATATGACAGCAGAAATGAAAAACAACAGAAAGTTTGGAAGACGGAAAAACCCCAAAAAGCAGAAAAGATGAAGATGTGGTTAGTAAGTGGGGAAAAAAAGAGAAGGCCGGCTCTAGAGGGCCAACAGCCAAATGTTAGGAGTTCCAGAAAGGAGAGTAAACAAAGGCAGAAAATCAAACAGAATTCAATAAAATTTCTAATTACTGAAGGACATGAGTTTCCAGATTGAAAGAGGACTACTACCTAGCACATTGGTTGAAAAGACCCACAGCAAAGCATACCATCATGAATTTCACAACTATAAAGACAAAATAATAATAATTAAAAAAAAATCCTATTAGCTTCCAGAGAGACAAAACAAGTCACATAAAAAGGATGTGGAATCAAAATGGCACACACGTCTTAACAAAGCATGGAGGCTAGAAGACAATGAAGCAAAACCTTCCTAAATTCTGAAGAAAAATTATTTCCTACATAGAACTCTATCATCAAACTATCAATTTAGTGTGAGGACAAATAAGGACATTTTTAAACATTCAAAATATTGGGGAAAAAAAAGTACCCTTTCTCAGGAAGCTATTGGATGAGCTCCACTAAAATTAAGAGTAAATCAAGAAAGGAAAGTCTAGAGACAAGCAAAAGTTAATCCAAGGATGATAGCAGAGGAAGATGCCAGGATGACAGCTATATACCAGTTTAGAGAGAACCATCAGCATGGACTGGAACAGGTGAAGACTCAATGAGATATTTTATCCCAAGATGATAAGGATAGAATACTTGATGGGTCTACTTTAAACTTATTTAAAGAAGATTTAGACAATTAGCAGAGATTGGTCTGAATTAGTCATACGTAAGTAAACCAAGCAAAAAAATCCCCAAACAATTAACTTTCAAGACAGCAAAATGTCACACAGCAAAGAATCTAGATTTTGTGCTCAGTTTTGAATACTGTTTTAAAAAAATCGTAATAATGTAAACAGTGAATTATAATATTATAATTGTATTATAATGATATAATTATTTTTGGAGATTGTGGGAATGAGAAAGGTATGTATAAGAATCATGGGGGGAGGGGGAGTAGGGATGGAGGATGGTTCATTTTCCATGGGGCGAATTCATAGCTAGATATAGGAGAGAGGAAGGTGAGGGACCATTTAAATAGTATTTTTCTTCAACTATGAGCCGATTTAAGTCTGATTTTAAAAAATCCACAACCTTATGGGCTAAATAGTTCAATTGTAAAGTTAGAAAAATATTAACACACTTACTTCAATGCCATCAAATTCAAATTTTATTACTGGTACAAAGGCATCTTCTACAGCCTACAAAAGAGGAAAATAATTATAATACATAAGGTACATTTCTCTGCCCTTCCTAACCACCAATAACGTGAATACCTTTGCTCCCAATTTGTATTTTAACTCAACAGAAAAAGTGAAAATGTCCTTGGTCTTACATCCTAGGTAAGCATTTCTAATTTGTGACTTGTATTATTTAAGAAGATACACAAAATGCCTATGACAGTAGTTATCTAACTTATTATCCTCTTAAAAATATTTGTCAGAAACTGGAAGGCTATCATTTGAGTACTTACTATCTCTCTTGAGCCTAAATTGAAAACTGATTAGTTAGAAAGAGCACTGGTGTAGAAATTTTAAAAATAACAAGTCAATCAGGGGTCACAACTACTCCATCAAAAAATAATCTAATTATATAGTTTGAATTAGTTTCTCATAAAAATGATGTCTTTTTGAGCCTTCCTTAATCTCCCAACCTAATGAAGTCTTAACCTCCTTCTCTGAAAATGTTCCCAGTCTTCCAAATAGCACTGATCCTTCTTTGAGTTTCACTTTATCCTTGTACTTCAGATTACATTAAAACTGTGTTTGTTTAGTACCCTTAACACCCATAGCCCACACACATAAAATGTCTTGTCACTATTGTATCTGTGGGACTAAGGTCATATTTGTCAAATTATTAGTGTTCAAATTTTATTTGCTAATGAACAGCTAGATATACATATTTAATGAGTTACCAACTGAACCTTACATATAATAGCAGCCACCATTTGATATATATCAACCATTTGTCAGATATTACAGTGAATGGTTTATGGAAATGATCTCATCAATCTTCAAGAAAAACCTTATAAGGAAGTTATCACCATCTCCATTTTACAGATGAGGAAACAGTTCAGAGAAAATAGGTAATTTGACCAAAGTCAAAGCTAGTATGTGGTGGATTCTAGATTCCAACCTATGTCTGCGTAACTACAAAGCCCAAGTTCTTAAACACTATGCATTATTTTAACAAGACATAGCAACTTCTTAAAAGATATTTCAGTAATCATAAGCTCTAGCTTTTATAGCTGTTACTGAGTTCAAAATATTAAATACCAGGGGATATTTACCCTTAAGTTTCTAATGCCATCTTGATGTTTCAATTTTTCAAAGAAAGACTGAAAAAAATCAGATCTCTCCACATGTCTTGGAGCTACACAAAGGGCATCAATGTCAGCTCCTGCAAATCAAAGTAAAGTATTTCTATCAAGAAGAGTATATTAAGTATGTAATATTTTTTATGTTTTTAAAAGTATACACAAAGACATAAACAGAAGAAAGTATATAAGTTAAGTACAGGAAGATGTTAACAATAGTTCTAACTAGTGAGATTATGGGACTTTTTTGCTTCTGTATCTTCTAATTATGAATAACAAACACAGAAAAGCAGTTACCTTTGGTGTGTACTCCAAGCCTATAGGATCCAAATGTGAAAATTTTACCACCAACAGTAGCCACAACAGAAGGTGGGAGATTCTAAAATAAAATTAAGCAAAAGGCATTTAATCATTCAACTGATTTAGTAAAAAAATCACCTATATGTGTACTGCCTTTTATTGAGCAAGTGATATATAGTACATTTGTCAACCTTGGTAAGATGAGATTTGTAAAGTACTTCAAGGCTCTTTAGTCTGCAACTTGAAGTAATGAGGCTCTTCCCAGAGGGAAGACTAAATAAATTCATGCCTACTATGCATGCAAACATCTCTATCTTAAGAAAAACTTTTTTTTTTTTTCACTTGACCCTAACTTGTCCCCTCCAATTGCCTGTCTTTGGCTTCATCATATTTAAGTCACCAAAGAGCTCTTAACTACCAACTAACGGGCTTTCAGCTCTCTATAGCATGATACTCTTGACCAATCCCATCTTTTTTTTTAAGATCTTGTAACTGATAGGCTTCATTTCATGAATCTAGTAGCTCTGCAACCTTCCTCTGGTAAAATTTTATAGACACCCTAGTGGGGTCATTCTTGTCATAATCTCTTTATGACAGCTAATCTAACAACTTCAATTAAGGTATTTTTTTATTTTCCATAATTATAATGCTACTTTTCACCTTTCTCTACAGCCAATTCTGTCCATCAGATATTTTTAACTTAGTACCCATGCCTGAAACAAGCAAAAAATTCTTCCTATGATTAAAACCAGATATCCCTCCTGATTTCCCTATTTCTGTTCATTTTTCTTACTGGCCAGACTTATAATCATTATTATTTTTGTTAGCCAATTTTTAGTTTTTAGCACTACATCTGCCCCCTTTCTATTCAACTACCACCCCTCTAATTCTAGAGTTTTTAAAAAATAAGCTGCCTCCTTACACTTAAGTCTTTATCTTTTAACCCATTTTGTACAAAGTTCACTGGCATGCATGTCTCATTAATTCAATTTTATTTAAAATCCTTAAGGGTGAGAACTATATAGACTATTTCTCTGTATTTTCCCATAATACCCAGAGCAAATTCCAAAATATAATACCTGCTGAATAACTTAAATAAGGTACCCCCATAACAGGGTATTTTGTTTGTAACTTCCTTTGTTTGGTAGATATTAATGTTTCATAAGTATCCCAAATAACTTCATAGCCAGGAAAGAGTCAGTAAATTTACTGATGACTAACATGTATCAAAAGAACTCTGCCACTGTGTAACATTTATGTAATCAACGTATCCTAAAAATATATATAGAAAAAAGAAAATTAAATGATAAAAGGAGGGCTGCTTGAGAGTGAGAAGAAGGTGCCATGAAACAGACTGGACACCAGATATTGTACCGACAAGGCACAATTGGAAAAAAAAAATTTATACATATATACATTATTATTTTTTCACATTTTTTGAATAGCCCAATCCTTTAATAAAATCTTGTTTTCCTTTTTCAAAAAAAAAAAAAAGACTCTGCCAGAACCTTAAAAACTTTTAGTTTACTTTTTCACTTTGACAGGTATGGTCCTCGCATGATTTATGAGAAAATGATATGCTAAATCACAGGGTAAAATATCTTTGCCACAAAACAGCATTTAACTAGAATGATTTGACTTAGAGTTCTTTGATCTAACTCAAAATCTTTGTTATTTTCCAAACTAAGATATACATAAATGAAAGGGAATAATAATTGACAAAGTAAAAAAATAACCAATCACCTTCTCCACTCAATGGAAGATGTTAAAACCAACAATTTTTCCCCCATAACTCATGACTAGTATTTTCACCTGCTCAGAATTTGACTTCTCTAACAGTCTTAATCATAACTCTAATAAAAGCTCACAGATGAGCCAGAAAGCCTTTTAGCAGCACAAATAAATAGCATAGGGGCTGAAGTCTGTTCTTCAGACACCCTCCACTGGGAGAGCTTCCCAGTGAACTTTCTGCCTGCAATCATCAGTCTCTGCGTCCCAGTGAGCACTGCTTTTCTCCAACAAATACCAATTAAATAAATTACCATTATATGTATTAAAAATAAATCAATCGATAAATAGCATAAAGCCTGAGTAATCAAGTTCAACGACTGTTTTCTCAGGAGAGTCCCTCATAATCTTACTGAGAGTGTATTACTTAAACGAAACAGTTCTCCATATGTATCACAGGTAGAGAAAGAAATAATACAAGCTGTAAAAGAAAGAATTCGAATAGATGTTTAGTTTCCAAACCCATGCAGATTAAGGGTGGGGTGGGGGGGACTTTACAGATAGACACAATGACAGCTGTAAGATGTTAACTTCCAACTGTATGCTTTTAAGGAAGAGACAGGAAAACTATAAAAAACAAAAACTTAACAGACAACTGTTTGGGCCACTTAGTAAAGAGGCAAATTGCTATCACCGAGTTGAACAAGCCCTACATCACTCTAATACAGCCAATAAAATAATCTTCAGTGATGATTCTCAGACAATAATAAAAATTCAATTACATTCACCATACTCTAAGAAAGCAGGAAAAATGTATCAATTTTAGAAAAAAATTAGTTAAGCTAAGGGGGGCGGGTGACAAGATGTATAGGTATAAGTTAGGGCTTGCAAACTTTTATGTCTCAGGGACTAGGTGAGTATGCAAACGAGAGAAGCACACACGAGAAACACAGAAAGAGATAAATGGCTGTGTCAGAAAGACCAGGTAATGGTGGGGTTGTGAGGCACTGGAGGGCAGGAGCCCATTCCTATTCAAGCACTTTCTCCTTTACAGAAAGGCAGGCCCCACGTTGCCAGATCTTATGTTTCATAACAAGTTAAAAATCTGGCTTTTAAGTTAAAAAAGTAAAAACAAAACCAAAAATCTTTCTGATACTTAAATTTTGGGCTACCACATATGGGTTAAAGAAGGCATGTTTTTGTGGACATTGGCTACCTCTGGGGTAAATCCAAATATTTGGTGTCTAGAACAGTTCATTCCCAAGTGTACCAAATAGCCAAATTCTAATGTATTTCAGATTATTCTTAATTCCTGCATTTTATTATCAGGAACAATGGCCAGGATATAATGAACCCTAAAAATTTGGAGTAGCTGAGCCTTACCTTACTCTCACTGACACTGGAAATCCATTCTTTTACTAAATTGTTCAATTTACCAAGAACAACCAGCCTGTTAAAACAAAAACAAAAACAAAAACAAAAAACCTTTAGATTAAAACTAAAAACAAAACAAACAATATAAAAAAATTAAACATAGGCAGTACCTCTGTGTTGGTGCTAGGTAAAAGCATATTATACACATGTTAATGCTGTTATTATCTATTGATACATGGCACATCTCTTTGGCATTCTTAGATTCTGAGGAGTGCAAAAGAGACAGTAAAATTACCTTCGATGAGGTTGTAGAGGCCAACTGAATTGTCAACTTTCTTGGTTAAGTAAGGAATTAAATAAATTCAATGCTGTAAAAGAGTTACATTCTCTCACTGTCAGCCACAGGTCTTTGAATAATTAAAATGAGTAAATTAATTATTACCTAATTTTTATTAAGTATTACTTACTAAAAGCAGTTTGGTATTAAAACAAATAAACTTGCAATCAATGGCATACCAAATCCACATTAAAAAAAAGGAAAAGAAAAAAAAAAAAGGGTGTAGGCATCTCAACATATCCAAAACTGAACTCTTGATCTGTCCAAACTTGCTTCTCTCTCAGTGTTCCCCAGGTAATGGAACTCCATCCTTCATGGTGCTCAGACCAAAAACCCTGATTTATCCTTGACCTTATTCTCTCTCTTACGTTCCACAATCATTAAATGCTAGCAACTATACCTTTAAAACATATCTGGACAGGAAGCAGGTGTAGCTCAGTGGTTGTGCACCTGCTTTTCATCTACGCGGTCCTGGGTTCAATCCCCAGTACCTCCTAAAAAAATTAAAAATTAAAAATAAAATATATCTGGAATCCTATTTACCACCTCCACTGCCATTCCCCTGGTTCCAGCCATCATCACTTCCTCCTTTGGTTATTATAGTAGCCTCCTTACTAGCTTCCCTGCATTTGACCCCTCTTTGGACTATTCTCAACACAGAAGCCAAAGTGACTGTTAAAAACATGAGTCAGATCATGTCAATCCTCCACTCAAAACCCTCTAATACCTTCCCATTTCACTCAGAGTAAAAGTCAAAGCTTTCTTTTCTTTCTTTTTTTTTCTTTTTGAGGCACCAAGGGCTGGGGACTGAACCCAGAACCTCATATGTAGGAAGCCAGTGCTCAACTACTGAGCCACATTAGCTTTCCTGAGTTGGTTGTTTTGTTTGCTTTGCTTTTTTT
>PVKH010047072.1:0-10332 GCA_004027955.1 Chaetophractus vellerosus | reverse complement strand
AAATAAATGGAAAGCATGATTATGAAATTTACTTGGAAGGGTAAGGGGTCCTGAATAACCAGAAACATCTTAAGAAAAAAAAGCCAAAATGGAGGACTCTCATTTCCGGTCTTTAAGTTGTTTTACCTAGCTACAGTGGTAAAAACAGCATGATATTGGCAGAAAGACAGACACATAAACCAATGGAAACAAAATGGTGGTTCAGAAACAGACTCTCACATCTATGGTCAAGTGATTTTTGACTAGCCTCTCAAATTCACCCAGCTCAGGCAGAACAGTCCACTCAACAAATGGTGTTAAGAAAACTAGATATCCATAGCGAAAAGAGGGAAAGAGGGCCCTTATCTCACACTGTATACAAAAATTAACTCAAAATGAATAAAAAACCTAAATACAAAAGCAAGAGCAATAAAGCTTCTAGAAGAAAATGTAGGAAAATATCTTCAAGACCTGGGGGTAGGTGGTGGATTCTTAGAGTAGATAAGTGGAGGACTGAGATGGACTACTGATGTTTAATGTATGTAGAAGTTTTCATTAGCTTTACTGTAAAAGAGTGGAAATGTACAGAGTTGATGGTGATACATTATAGTGAGTAACAACTGGTTTATAAATGGGAATGTAGTTGAAAATGGTATTCTAGGGATGTAAATGCCAATTGACAGAAGGCTAGAGAATAACCTAGGGATTGAATAGCACAGTAAACCCAGAGGTGGATGAGAATTGTGGTTGATGATACAGATGCAAGAGTGTCCTTTGTGAGCTAGAGCAGATGTACATCACTATTGCAGGGTGGTGGGAATCTGGAGAAACTTGGGGAAAATACAACTGGAGTGACCTATGGACTGCAGTTAAGAGTAATAATGTAATATTCCTGCAACTATGCCAAAGATGTACTTTATTGATAATGGGGGAGTATAGAAAATGTGTGCTGAATGTACGCTGTGGACCTGGTAATAATCGGATGACATTATCTCATAATCTGTAACAAATGTTCTACTACGGCGTGGTGTGTTGATAGAGGGGTGTTGTTTGGGAATTCTGCACATGTGCATGATTGTTTTGTAAGTTTACAACTTCCGTCATAAAAATATCTTTTAAAAATAACAATAGGATGGGTAGGGGGAAAATATACCAAATGTATGATAAGGACTATAATTAGTAGTAAGATTTTGACAATATTATTTCATAATTTGTAACAAATATCTCACGACAATGGAAGGTGTTGGTGGAGGATTAATGTATGGGACCCCTGTATGACGTTAGGCATGTTTGCTTTGTAAGTACAGAATTTTTACTATACACTTATTGTTTATGTATGTTCATGTGTAGATGATATAAAAATAATCATAAAAATAGGGTGGGTTGGTGGAAACTACTTTGGTTAGTAGTAATATTTTGAGGATGCTCTTTAACCATTAGTTAAAAATGTTTAACAAAAATACAAGGTATTGGTGGTAGGGTAAGGTATGAGAGCCCTGTATGATGTTATGTATGTTTGTTTTGTAAGTTCACAGCTATTGCTGTACACTTATTGTTTACGTATATTTATGTATGAGGGATATTCTTCAATATATTAAAAATATATATATTAAATAAAAAATTTCCTGTATTCTATCAATAGAAGACTGCTGATAACAGAGCAATAGACAGAGTGTTTGAAGATACAGCAACAGACATTATATAATCTGAAAAAAAAGTGAGAGAAAGAATATGAATAAAATGAACAGAGCTGAAAGGATCTGGAAGGAAATAGCATCAAAAGGTCTAACAAATGTATTATTGGAGTACAAGAAGAGAAAGAGATTGAGGCAGAAACAAATATTTGAAAAAATAATTGCCTAAAATGTTCCAAGTTTGTGAAAGATATAAATGTACACATATTTATATTCTCAGTTAACCCTAAAAAGAAAAAAAAAAAACCTCAAGGAAAACCATATCAGTCATTTCAGAATCAGTTTGTGAAAACCAAAAGTTAAAAAAAATCTTAATAGGAGATACAGGCAAATAACACATTGCATACAAGGGAAAACTGATTTGAATAATTTTGGCTTTTCTTCAGAAACCAAGGAGGCCATAAAATGATGGGATGCCATCTTTAATGTACTAAAACCTAAGAACTTTTAACCCCAAATACTCCATCCAGTGAAAATGCCTTTCAGGAATGAAGGCAAAATAAAAGCATTCTTAGATGAAAGAAAACTAAGAAAATTCATCACCAGCAGGACTAGTGTACAAGAAATGGTAAAAGAAGTTCTTTATGGACTATGAAAGTTTACATATATACTATAATCCCCTGAGCAAAAATGCACAAAAAAGCCCACAAAAAAGTTAAAAAGCCATGATAAATTAAAATGTAATAACAAATGAAATTAAAGTAATCCAAAAGGGTGAACAGAAGAACTAAAAAGAGAAAACAAATACTGAAATAGGAGCCCCCTTCCAACATATTAACCATATTAAACGTTAATAGCCTGAATACTCCAATTAAAAGTTACATATTGCTAGTGTGGATAAAAATAATGACCTCTTTATGCTTTTAAAGAGATAAATTATAATGAAAAGACACAGATAGACTGAAAGTAAATGAATGGGAAAATTTATACCATGAAAATGGAAGATATAAGAAAGCTGAGATAACTATTTCACTATCAGATAAATACACTTTCAAGACAAAGCGTATTGCCAGAGATAAAGAGAGATATTATGTAATGACAAAATGAGTAATTCATAACAAGGGGCAAGATACAACAATTGCAAATGTATGCCTAATAATAGTGCATCAAAATACATGAAGAAGAGTTGAGATGATTAAAGGGGAAAATAGACAAACCTACAAATATAGTATAAGTTGTCGAGACCCCTTTCTCAGTAATTGAAATGAATACATAAAATATTGATTAAGATGCAGAAGCTCTAAATGACATTATCATCCAGCTAGATCTAATTGACATTTATAGAACACTACATCTAAAACAGCAGAATGCACATTCATTTCAGGTATGTAAGCTACAGTCACCCAGATAGACCACATAGGGTCATAAAACAAGTCTTAATAAATTTAAAAGGATATAAAATCATAAAATTTTATTCTATGACCAAATAATTAAATTAAACAGCAATAACAAAAATATATGTAGGAAAACACCAAATAACTGGAACTAGAATAATACATTTTTTAGTCATTGTGGTGGTTTAAATCTATGTACCCCAGAAAATTATGTTCTTAAATAGAATCCATTCCTCTAATTGAATTCATTTGAAGAGTTTTAAAGACTCATTCAGTTATGGTATGACCCACATCATTCAGGATGGGTTTTAATCTTCTTACTGAGGTTCTTTAGAGGTGGAATGAATACAGAGAGCCATGAGGAAAGCAACAGAAGCAAAAAGCCCAAATCAAAGAACATGGAAAAGGCCAGCAGATGCCACCAGACCTTGCCATGTGGCAGAGGATCCAAGGTTCGCTGGCGGCTGGTTTTTGGGAAGAAAGCATTGCCTTGAGGATGCCTCAGCCTCAGACTGTAAGTTAATACATTTCCATTGTTTAAGCCAGCCCATTTCATGGTATCTGCTTTGAAGAACCTAGAAAACGGCAACAGTTATATTTATATACAAATAAAAACAAAATCATAACAGAAATACAAAATTATATTACATTACATGACAAGTATTCTATTGTGTTATCGCCACTTTTTTTAAATTTAATTTTTGTTTATATCTCATAGTTCTTTTTTAACAAATCAATTTCATGTTAATAAAGCATAAATCCATCCAAAGAGCACAATAGATGGTATTTGATATAATCACATAGTTGTGCATTCATCACTTCAGTCATTTTTAGAGCATTTTCATTATTCCAGTAATAATAATAAACACAAAAAAACAGATGAACAAGCAAAAACTCAATGTCTTTCAATCTCTCTCTGCTCCCGCTATCATATTAGCTGCTATTCTCCTTCCATCTCTCTAATTTATTTGTATTTATATTTTGTGAAAAGTCTTATTAGACAATATCACCCACATTCCAATTTCACATGAGATATCACTATATTATACAGTCCCATGTTATATTTTTTAGCTTTCCTTCTAATAATATACACGATCTTAGAATTTCCCTTTCAACTGCTGTCATGCCCATAAAATGGTTCTGCTAGTTACAAACACTATGACGTGCTTTCACAATTTCTATTCATTTCCAAAGATTTACAAATAACTTTTTACCAATTGTGCACAGATTAATGCTCAGTTTTCCACTCTCTACCCTCATTCTATTTTCTGGTAACCTATATTCTAATTATTAACTCCATGAGTTTATACAATATAATAGCACAATCATACAGTGTTTGTCTCATTGTGTTTCACTTGCTTCACTCAACATAATGTCCTACAGGTTCATCCATGTTGTCAAATACTTCACAGTTTCATTTCCTCTTATAGCTACATAATATTCCATTGTGTATATACACTACAATTTGTTTATCCATTCATTACTTGATGGACACCTGGGTTTTTTTCCATCTTTTAGCAATTATGAATAATGCTGCTATAAACATCGGTATACAGATGTCTGTATGTGTCAGTGCTCTCAGTTCTTATGTGTATATACTCAGTAATGATATTGATAGGTCACATGGCAAGTCTATATCCAACTTCCTTAGGAACTATCAAACAATCTTCCACAGTGGCTGTACCATTCTACATTCCCATCAACAGTGAATAAGCATTCCTATCTCTCTACATCCTCTCCAACACATTTACTAAGTTTTCTGACTTTTTAACAGTGGCCATTCTAGTAGGTATGAAATGACATCTCATTGTAGTTTTGATGTGATATTGAACATTTGTATTTCTGTTTTGGACAATTGTCTTTTCAAGTTTTTTTGCCCAATTTTTAATCAGATAGTTTGTCTTTTTATTGTTGTGTTGTATGATCTCTTTATATATGATAGATATTAAACACTTATCAGATAAGTGATTGCCAAATATATGCTCCCATTGAGTCGGCAGCCTTTTTAACCTTTTGATAAAGTCATTTGAGGTACAAAAGTGCTTAATTTTGAGGATTTCCCATTTATCTATTTTACCTTTTGTTGAACATGCATTGGGTGTAAGGTTTGAGAAACTACCGCCTACTATAAGAAAGGAGTTTTATGGTTGTCACATTTATATTTAGGTCCTTGATTTATTTAGAGTTAATTTTTGTATAAGGTATGTGATAGGAGTCCTCTTTCGTTCTTTTGAATATGGATATCCAGTTCTCCCAGCACCAATTGTTGAATAGACTATCTTGGCCTAGCTAGGATCACTTGACAGCCTTATCAAACATCACGTAACCATAGATATAAGGGTCTATTTCTGAGTTTGTGTATCAGTTCCACTGATAATGTACATTTATGCCAGTACCACACTGTTTTAACACTGTAGCTAAGTAATATGGTTTAAAGTCAGAAAGTGAGAGTCCTCCAAACTTGTTCTTCTTTTTTAAGATACTTTTGGCTATTTGGGGTCCCTTACACTTCTAAATAAATTTGATTATTGGCTTGACCATTTCTGATAAAAAAAAAACTGTTGAGATTTTTATTGGGATTGCGTTGAATCTGTAAATCAGTCTGGGTAGAATTGACATCTTAATGATACTTAGACTTCAATCCATGAACACAGAATGACCTTACATTTATTTAAGTCTTCTTCAGTTTCTTTTAGCAATGTTTTGTAGTTTTCTGAATACAGGCCCTTTACATCCTTGGTTAAGTTTATACTTAAATATTTGAGTTATTTAGTCAGTATTATAAGTAGAATTTTTTTCTTATTTCCTCCTCAGATTGCACATGAGTAGTGTACAGAAATGCTATTGATTTTTTGCATATTAAGTTTGTATCCTGTCACTTTGCTGAACTTGTCTATTAATTCTAGTAGTTATGTTGTGTGTTTTTCAGGATTTTATATGTGTGTGTATATATATATATATATATATATATATATATATATGATGATAAAATCAGCAAACAGTGAAAGTTTTATCTGCTCTGATCTTTACTATTTTTTTTTTCCTTCTGCTTGGTTTGGGATGTTTGTTCTTCTTTATCTAGTTCCTCCAGGTGTGTAGTTAGAACTTCAATATTAGCTGTTTCTTCTTTTTTAATGTAAGCATTGAGGGTTATAAATTTCTCTCTCAGCACTGCCTTTGCAGGGTCCCCTAGGTTTCAATTTATTGTGTTCCCATTTTCATTCATCTCAATATATTTACTGAATTCTCTTGCAATTTCTTCTTTGACCCACTGATTACTTGAGTGTGTTGTTTAATCTCCATACATTTATGAAATTTCCCATTTTATGTCCAAAATTGATTTCCAGCTTCATTCAGTTATGACCAGAGAAAGCATTTTGTATAATTTCAGTCTTTTTAAATTTATTGAGGCCTGTCTTGCCACCCAACATATGGTCTGTCCTGGGGAAGTATCCATGAGTGCTTGAAAGGAATGATCATCCTGCTGTTTTGGGGTACAATGCTCTATAAGTGTCTCTTAGGTCTAGTTCATTTATCATCTTATTCAATCTCTATGTTCCTTTATTTATCACCTGTCCAGATGTTCTATCCAACACTGAGAGTAGTGTATTGAAGTATCCAATTAATATTACAGAGACATTTACTTCTCCCTTCAGTTTTGTCAGTGTGTGCCTCGTATCTTGGGGCACCCAGGTTAGGTGCATAAATATTTTTTATAATTATCTTTTCTTGGTGAATTGGCCCTTTTATTAATATATAATGAACTTCTTCGCCCCTTATAACAGTTTTGCCCTTAAAATCTACTTTGTCCTATATTTGTATTGCTACTCCAACTCTTTTTTTGGATACTATTTGCATGAAATAGCTTTTTCCAAACTTTCACCATCAACCTGGTTGTGTCCTTACATCTTAGGTGAGTCTCTTCTACACAGAATATAGGATTCATGTTGTTATCTGTTCTATCACTCTATGCCTTTTGAGTGAAGAGTTTAAGCCATTAACACTCAATATTATTACTATAAAGGCATTACTTACTTCATCCAATTTGTCCTTTGATTTTCCATTATCATCTCTTACTATTGTCTGTCTTTTTACCCTTTAATTTACCCTTCCTAATAATATTCATTTCCACACTCTTCTACAAGTTTCTTGCCTTTGTTTTTTTCCTTTCAGGCTTCAGCACTCCTCCTACTCTCTCTTATAAATCTGGGCTTTTGGTAACATATTCTATCAGTTTTTGTTTGTCTGTGAAGAATTTAAACTCACCCTCATTTTTGAAGGACAGTTTTGCTAGATAAGGAATTCTTGATTGATAATTTTTCTCTTTCAGTATCTTAAACACATCATACCACTTTCTTCTTGCCTCCATTGTTTCTGTTGAGAGGTCAGCATTTAATTTTATTGAGGTTCCCTTGTATGTGATACTTTTCATTTCTCTTGCTGCTTTCAGAATCCTCTCTTTATCTCTGATATTTGCCATAATACATAGTAGATGTCTCAGGGTAAGTCTATTTGGATTTGTTCTCTTTGGGGTATGTTGTACTTCTTGGATATTGATATGTGTATCTTTCATAAGGGTTGGGAGGTTTATGGTCATTATTTCCTCAAATAATCTTTCTGCCAGTTTTACATTCTCATCTCCTTCTGGGACATCAGTAATGCATATGTTTGTGTGTTTTGTGTTGTCCTTCAATTTCTTGAGACCATGTTCCATTTTTTCCATTCTTTTCTCTTTCTGTCCTCCTGTCTTCTCTAGTTCAGATGTTCTATTCTCAAAATCACTAGTTCTGTCTTCAAGCAATTAAAATCTACTCTTATGTGACTCTAATGTATTTATACTTTCATCCACCATGACTTTTATTCCAATAAGCTCTGTTAATTTTCTTTACAGGCTTTCAAATTGTTCTTTATGCTTACCCAGTGTCTTCTTAATATATTTTATCTCATTAGTCATATTTTCCTTCAATTCTTTGAATTGGTTTAGTAAATTTGTGTGATTATCATTCATTAGGTTTCTTAAGTTCTGTATCTCTTTAGGATATTTGGTTTGTTCCTTTGGCTGGTCCATCTCTTCTTGTCTCCTAGTATGACTTGTAAATTTTTTGCTGATGTCTAGCCATCTGAAAATGTTGCTGAATTTACTCTCATGGTCAATTTATCTTTCTTGCCTCGTGGGTTTTTTTTCACAGCTTTTTTTTCCTTTTTGGTTCAATTTATTCTAAGTCCTTAAAATTTCCCAGCTTAAGTTATCAAAATTGGGCTAGGGAATCAGTAATGGGGTGCAAATTTTCTCCCATGAGGCTTAAGAAAGACCCCAAATCAGTTTTACTCCATGCAATTTCCTGACCAGCCAGCACATGGCATTTTTTAATGACCCTTTCCACTGAGGTATTTCCTTCAATTTCCCCTTTCCAGGTTTTCTGGCCTGGCCAGAACCACGATTTAAGGTGAACTCTCCTGAATTTACTGAATTTACTGAAGCTCTCCAACTCACCCTCCCTTTTCCCTATAACAGCTGATGGGTAGAAATGCATCTCTCAGTTGGCTGCAGTGAGCTTTTGGTTTTATCCAGGCTTAATGCCTTTAGGCTAGGGGATGGGAGACCTTCACAGTCATCATGGGGGTGTAGATACTCACGTTTGTTGTTTTGCATTCTTTGTCTCTCTGCCTCAAACCTCCTGGTTCTTTCACAACACTTGCCTGGTCTTCTGACTCCCAAAACAAGTCCTTCAGACAGCTGTTGTGTCTTTCTCCATTGTTTTTGTGAGAAAGATGAACCCTAACTGCCTACTCTGACATCATCTTCCCAGAATTCCTTTACTCTTGATTATTTGTATAATTTTTCATATAACTTATATTTTAAATGTAGCACAGGCAATCTGCCTAAGGGTTACAAGGAAAGGAGGCTAGTTATCAATTACTAAATCTTATATAAGTGGGGGATAATACAGAGTCATGTTGTAGTTATTTGTCCTAAGTAGTCTAAAATTTGGTTCTCAGCATCAGTTTCTAGAGTAGAACTTGTTTCATTTTTAAATTCTACCTTTTTAATTCTTATTCCTTTGCATTTTTTGTGATTTTTCATTCTTATTACTTATTTAATTTCCTGGCTCCTTTAAGGTTCCTTTTCTATCTTTTTAAATTATTACTATTTATTGTTTTTTCTTCTTCTTTCTTTTTTTATGCTCTTTATATTTTTTCAAGGGAATACAGAAAACTACAAGGATATAGAAACAAAATAAAACCCTAGAGTAGAAAGAGAAGATAACCATCTGAATAAGCCCATCAAATTAAACAGATGCCTAGACACCAACAAAAAATTACAAGTCATTTTAAGAAACAGAAAGTCATGACCCAGTCTAATGAACAAACAAACAAAATAAAATAGGAGAAGATGCAGAACATGGAACAATGTATCAAAGATGTCCAAAAAAATATCACGAACCAACTTAATGAAGTGAAGGAAGATATAAAAGTGATTCAGAAGACACTAGGGAAACATACTGAATAAATTGTAAATATACATAAAAAGATAATGGATCTGATGATGATGAATGGCACAATGCAATATATCAAAAATACATTGGAAGCACATTACAACAGATTTGACCAGGCAGAGGAAAGAATTAGTGATGTTAAAAATAGTACATCTGAAATTAGACAGAGAGTAGAACAGATAGATAAAAAGATTGAAAAAATTCAGCAGGGGCTTGGGGAATTGAATGACAATATGGAACACACAAACATGTGCATTACAGTCATTTCAGAGGGAGGAGAGAAGGGAAAGGGGGCAGAAGGAGTGTTGGAGGAAATAATGGCTCTGAAAGTTGCAACAGAAAAAAAATCCATCACATGCAAGGGATGCTCCATCTGAAACTATGGTGGTGAGAAGGCAGTGGTATGACATACTTAAGGTGCTAAAAGAAAAGGAAAAAAATGTTAGCCAAGAATTCTGTATCCAGCAAAGCTGGCATTCAAAAGTGAGAGAGAGTTCAAAATATACACAGATAAACAGAAATTAAGAGAGCTTGCCAACCAGAAGCCTGCCCTTCTAGAAATACTAAAGGGATTTCTGCAGGTTGAAAGGAAAAAACAGGAGAGAGAGGATTGGAGGAGAGTACACAAAGGAAGATTATTAGTACAAATAACTAAAAAGTTTAAAAGACAAATAAAAACAAAATGTGACATATATAAAACTAAAGAAAATATGGCTAATGTAAGTACTGCCTTGACAGTAATAACACTGAATGTTAATACATTAAACTCTCCAATCAAAAGACACAGATTGACAGAATAAGTAAGGAAATATGACTCATCTATATGCT
>PVKH010047071.1:0-10310 GCA_004027955.1 Chaetophractus vellerosus | reverse complement strand
GATTTAGGTGTGTTTTTTAATGTAAAAATAAGAGCTTTATCATGTTAATCTAAAGCTATTTGTGTTTTATTTTTCTCTCCAGAAACTATTGTTTCGGTACAACTTCCAAAGGAGCATTGTTTGATCAGCTTCTCCAGTCTAACCCCTTTCTACTGCTAACTTCAGATGTCTTGATGCAAAACAACACTTACCTATTTTGGCATTCAGCTGTGTCCTAATACTGGGAATTTTCATATTGGAATGGATGTGGGAAGAGAGTGATGGGAGGTTCTAAGATAGGGGAATAAATGAACCCAGTAAGCTCATAAATAATAGCGAAGGCATTGCTGCTTGTTTTTTGTTGTTGTTGTTGGTGGTGGTGTAGATCCTTGACATTCTAATCTAGATGAAAGACTGTCAAGGTGGGAAAAGGCATCTCCAGGCAGACCTTCATGTAGGTCAACAGATGTGATCTTGAGCACTACTGTTATCAATATCAACTGCAGATTAATGTTTTGTTATTGTAGTTTAAAGGTCACAAATACTGGAAATTCCTCCCAGATTCTATCAGTAATTTGTTTGTTACTTTCTGTTTTTTTTTTTTAAAGATTTATTTATTTTATTACATATCTCCCCTCCCCCCTGCTGCGGCGACACGCCGAGAGTGGACACTGCGCGGGCGCGGCTTTCCCCGCTTGTGGGCGGTCTCTGCGTCCGTTCACGGCCGGCTTTCAGTTCGCGGGTGGCTGGCTGTGCTCCATCCGCGGTCGACCTGCCCTGCCCGTGGCGGCTCTTGCCATGTCAGTGGCAGCTTCTTGCCCTGCCCACGGCGGCTCCGGCCCGCCCATGGTGGCTTGCCATTCTCAAGGCGGTCTACCCGCTAAGAGAGGTCCCCGGGAATCGAACCCGGGGTCTCCCATGTGGTATGCCGGCGCCCTATCCACTGGGCTATCGAGCCGGCCCCTCTGTTTTTTTGATGGTACAGTTTTTCTTTTTCTTTTTTTATTTTCAGTCTTCATAGATATTTTAATGGAAGCTCAGAGAGATCAAATCATGGTGTGCTAGCCAGACCCTATACTAATCTAGAAATATGTCTGATTTTATTAGGCCCATTCCATTTGCACTCAAATGCCATCATTTATTTATTATTTGCCAAAGGGAAAAATCAGAGGAGAATCATAAAAGTCCTATTTCCATTGATAAGTTACTGCTTCTCTGTGTCTGCTTCTTTCCAGAGCTTTGTCTGAATAACACTTAGGGGCTATCAGTGTATTGTGTTGGGAAAGACTTGAGGCTGGGAGTAAAGAGAATTCCAGAAATGTCATTAACCAGATGATGTATTTTTGGGTGAACCCCTTAAACTTTGCAGCAACCAAAGTTTTCCTTATTTGTCAAATGAAAAAAAAAAAAACCTTTGTCTTTCCTGCTTAATGGGAGTGCAATGAAGTCCACTTAACAAAAGAATAATATACTATAGAGATCCGTGGTGAAGAGGATGGGTGTTGCATTTCAAGCAGATAAGACAAAGAATGGTAGAGTGAGTGAGGTTAGAGTGAGAGTAAGAAATAGCACAGGAAGGTGACAGGGAAATGTTGGGAAGAAGAGCTTGACTATCACCAGAAGAGGCAGCTTCTTGCTGCTTGTGTAGTGGAGTGATTCTCAAAGTATGGTACATGGACCAGCAGCATAGCAGCATCACAGAGGGTACTGGTTAGAAATGCAGTTTCTTGTGGTCCACTCCAGACTAACCGATTCAGAAACTCTGAGGGTGGGCCCCAACTAACTGGTGTTTTAACAAGTCTTTGAGGTAATTTCTAATGCTCACTAAGTTTCTGTAAACTCTGTGTAAAGACTTTTTCTCAGTTAATGTCTCCTCCTCTCCTATACATTGAAATCAAAGGGTATTTTATTTGTTTGAGTGCATAGCACTTAATTTACTGATAAAAGCAGATACTCGAGTTTTTTTTTTTAATTGTCAATTAATTTGGGTCAAATGTCATGTTGTTTAGTCTCAACTGGACTCTTGATTGATGATTATCAATTCTCCTATTTGTTTGTTGACCTCCTATTGCTTGAAATTTGTGTTCACCAACTCATTCATTCTTAGCATATGACTTTGGTTTGTACTTTCCTTTGAACAATGAAACAATGACAAGAATTGTGGTCTATTTTCCTTTTCTTTATTTCAGTAATTTTTCTATATTTCTACTCAGTATTTCAACCCTTGCTGCTGACTCAAGAAAGTGTCCATCTTTCTGGGTAAGAGAAGATCTCCTCTCTGATAGTTCCCCACCTTGCTCCTGTGGGACCTTGCTCTATCTACTATCTCCTCTTCTGCATATTTCACCTTTGTCTAGCAACTGAAGTTTTTATCAGGGCCTAAATAAAGTTATATATTTACTATTTCAAACTACTTTCTATCCTGATAATTTGAGACAGAAAAAAAATAATTTAACCCCTTATAATATGCCCTTTATTCTAAATATATCACCAATTGACTTTCTTAATTGGTGGCATTGGCTCAGATGTCTCAGTTATAACATTTAATGGCCTGTCCTTAGGTTTTATCATCCTAGAATCCCATTTTTTTTTCACATTGAAATATGTCCATTATCTGATGATTTGTTTCTTTGTCACTTTTCTTCATACTCCTTTCTAAGGCGGTTATTTCCCCCAAATGTTTCACTTTTGTTTATCTTCTCTTTTTTTATGAATACTTTCTCTTTGCAATCTCCTTCACTTCTTCCTTTACAAATTTGACTTTCTTTATGTACATGACACCAAGTCAACTTTTTCACCACTTCTCATCAATATTAATGAATACACCTTATCTGGTCTTCATGACCAGATAGAAGAACTATCATCACAAGTGTGACTTTTGAATAAGGAGAGATAAAAAGAAAGAATAGATTCTTCAAAATATATTACAGGGAAGTTAATTTAAATGTAAGAAACTGTTGCATGTAAGAAATGTGTAATGAGAAGTTCCTTTAACTCTATCCCAGGTGAACAGATGTATTGAACACATTGTTCTTATTGACCAAATATCTTTCTCTTCTCCATAGTTCACATGGTTAGAGAGTTAGGCTCTCTGGATGCCATATTGTAAAATATGTCTTGGTCTCTTCATCATAGTTCATTAAATTAGGGATAAGTCTCTAATTCGAACTGGCACAATATTTGTCTTATGTGGATATTTTGGAATTAGAACCAAAAGGATTACTGTCAGTCTGGTTGATGTCTTAGTTGGAATATGATTTGCAATTTTTCATTTCCCATCATTCATTCTCCACAAAGTAATTTGAGAAATGAAAAGGAAAAAAACCATTCTGCAACCAAAGAGACAAATAAAATAGAAATGAAGAGAGATGTAAACATTAAGATGGAAAGAAAGAATTGTGCTCCATGTTCTAAGAGACATCCTGGCATCTTTATAAAAGACTCACCCTTTTTGTTTAACTTAATTATATAGAAAACTAATTAATCATCTTTGCAGATAAGAGGATTAGAGAATAGGGCTTAAGGCACACATAGGTCACATATTATTCCATTGAAATAAATAACTGAAGAATCCTTTTAAAACCCCTGCTCAAAATTAGACATACTTTACAAAAATAGAGAAAATGGCCAGGAGAATTAACAGATTTTCATTTAAGAGAAAAGAGATAGAGAAATAACTGAAATAAATATCCTAACATTTATGATTCTATAATTGCTAAAATTAATTTCTTAAAAGCTTGAAAATTTGGCAGTATAACACATTCTTATTAGAACAAGAAGAATTAAATGGCTAATAGAAATCATCAAGAGATGGGGCAGCACACTACCCTTTCAAGAAAGGAATAGTAGGACAAGTTAAAAATATATGAAGGAATCACCCTAAAGAAGGAATAAAGTGAAAGATTTTGAAGATCAAATCTATATTCCAATTAATGGAGAGATTCGACAGAAAAATCAAAGATGAAGAAATTATGGCAGAAATAGTGACCATCCAAGATCATATTAAAGTAATTTGTTGGGAAAGACCCAAGATCAAAAGGGAAGAAATACTGAACAAAAAGCACTCCCTATAAAAAAGTTACTTCTTATAAAATAGTTACTGTGCAAAAATGAGAAATAAGGGTGAAGATAGACTTGAGATAGAAAAATAAGTGTCTGTATAGGAGCAAAAGAGAAACTATATATAATATAAAGTGCTAAAACTTTTGGGAACCAGAAAGGAATTAAGGGGGTCAAGGATATAATAATAATAATATTCAAATGTAAAAAAACAAATAGCTTAATAATGGAAATTTCAGTTTTAAAAAAAGCATTTGAAAGAGTATTTAAAGATGGAAAATATTCTTTCATTTACTGTAATTGTCTCACTATTTAATTTGTCATGATACTAAAAGACAGAAGTCTTAGTTTGCCTGGGGTATTATGAAAAATACTACATAATAGGTTGATTTAAAGAATGGGAATTTTTGTTTGTTTGTTTGTTTGTTGTCGTTTTTCTTCATTAAAGTTGTGGGTTTATAGAACAATCACGCATAAAACACAAGATTCCCATATACCAGCCTACCACCAACACCTTGCTTTGGGGTGGAACACTTGTTCCAACTGATGATAGCACATTTTTATAATTGTACTAATAACTAAAGTCCACAGTTTAACTTAGGGTTCACTGTTTGTATAGTGCAGTTCCATGGATTTAAATTTTTTTGTTCTGTTAAAATCTATACAAACATTTTCCCTTTAATCATATAATCTATCTATCTATCTATCCATGTTGTTATGTATTATCTCATTGTTTTGGAGACTAGAAATTCAATCAAGGCCTCAATAGGCCATCTTTTCTCCTGGAGTCTGTAGCATTCTGGTGCTGGCTCCTTGGCCTGCATTTCTCCCTCTGTCTTGTGGCTTCCCCTTTTGGCTTCAGTTCTACTTCTCCCGCTCTGTCATCTGTGTCTCTGTCTAGACTTCTCCTCCTTATAAGGACTTCAGCTGTGTGGCTTAAAGCCCACCCTGATTCAATTTGTCCCCATCTAAATGGGATCCTCAAAGATCCTATTCATAAATAAGTCCACACCTTAACTAATAATAATATCTTCATGCTTGAGGTGGGAAAACTCAATATCTGGAGTAGTATCTGAAGCTCTCTAACTTTGAATGATCTCTCCAGCATAGTAGTTTCAGGACAGTCAGACTTCATACATAGTACCTCAGGAATCCAAAGCATTTGTGCTGAGTGATCGAGAGCCTAAAAGTAACTACAACCATTTTATGTCTTAGCCTCAGAAGATATATAGTGTTACCTCATCATTCTATTGGTTGGTGGAGCCACAGGCCCCTACCCAATTACAGTGAGAGGTAACATAGACACAGTGGGAGGACTGGTGAAGACTCACTTAAGAAGAGCAAGTTAGATGGGAGATGACATTGTGGTCATTTAGGAAAAAACAATTTGACAGAGTGATAATAATATAATTATATAATTCTGAACTCCAAATTTTTAAAAGCCTTTTAAGTAATAGAAGAATTGTTGATATGTAAAACAATAATTTGTGGTGGTCAAAACCATGCAACCCCTAGTATCTACTGCACTATTAATCCTTTTTTGTGTATCCATACCGAATTTTATGTTTGAATAAATATTTGTACTTTTTACATTTAAATGATGTCGCAAAAATGGTTTTAGTTTTGCTACTGGAATAAATACAAACAATAGGACTATTTTTACAGTTCTCTACTCTGCTCCTTTTGTCAATCAGATTTTCTGGGCACAGATGTAGGATAAAGAGGACTGAGAACAGAGAAACAGAAATTCAATACATAATCATATTTATTTATATATGAATTTATATCTTGCCTTGTTCTACAGAACTCATTCAAACCTTTGATTCTTCACATAAGATTTACTGGGAACAGGTTTGATAATGTGGAATAAATAGATGAAAGAACACAAATATACAGAATCATAATTAATGTATGGATGCATATGTTATCTCATTCCAAGGAAAGAAGTTGAAGTGCCAAAAAGGTAAGTGAAAGGAAAAAAAATTAATGTTGAGTATTCACAGCTTTATACCTTCCCTCTGCAAAACCAAACCAAACAAAACCAAGGTGCACCTCTATTTTTGTGCATCCATTCTTGAACTATGTGAATTAGGAATGGGGTAGACTGGCAGTACTATTTACATTGGAAAGAGCATAGTAACCCTATAGAAAAAGCACCTTAAAGAATAAAGGAAGTTATGAGAAAGATAAGAACCTTTGTATGCTGGGTTTAACAGTGGATGGTGGTATAAGAGACAAAGGGAGCAATTTCCACTGCAAGAGGAATCTAATGAGGAAGATTTTGGGAAACGGATTGGTAAAAAGAAGAATTAAAAAGTATTGCACTGTGCTATGAGTGGAACTCTGGAGAGGAGTTTTACTTAAACTCTAGTTAGAATCTAAATAGCTGTTCAGTAATTTTTTGATGTTAGATTATTTCTTTTGAATCAGACACCATGTTAGGACAGGTCATTAGATTAAATATCCAATTGCTTTGTTTTCTAATCAGTAGGGAATGTTTGAAAGAGAACCAACAATTAATAGAATATAATGGAAAGAGCATTTTGTTGGGAATTATGAGATATGAGCCTTAGTCTGGACTCTGCGATTGCCCATGGAATGTTTGGAAAGGCATGTATTTGGGCCTTGGTATCTGCATCTGTAAAAAAGGGAGCCAAACTAATTCTGCAAAGGTTTATTCTACTTCCACCATGCTAATATTGTCTCATTGTAGTTATGAGAACAAAATGGGTCCAAAAATGTATCTGATTGACCTAGTACACTCACAAATCCCAATACAAATTGTTCTCAAGGGGATACTGGGTGAGGGCATGTGTGAGATGAATTATAAATACATTTCTCCAAATGGAAATTATCAGAATATTCTCTTCATTTGCCAAAAGGAATTATCAGTGAGAATCTCTGGAAAAAACCCAGACAAGTTTTTCAAAGTTACTTTGTTTCAACCACAAACACATCTACAAGTGAACTTATTTCCCAGGCAAATTTGTCCCTCCTCAGCAATTCATCTTCACTCAAATGATCAGGCAGAATGACCCTGAGCAGACACTGAAGTAAACCAAAGGACCAGCAGAATAGGATTTCAATTTGATATTTTTCAGCTCACTAGACACAGTTTGAGATGTCTGAGAGATGCACAAGGCAATTACCTCAAGAGCTTGTAAATTATAATAGTCTTTTGTGGCATGAATTATTTCTTATTGGAGGAAATCTGGAGATATGTTTTTTAATAATGGACTCATTGTGCCTTATAGATTGCTTTAAAACAATATGTGGACCTATTCTTATTGCTGTTCTCCTGTAGAAGCAAAATGTAGAAAGATCAATGGCTTTAGGAATCAAACAATTGGGGTTGTAGTCCTCCCTGATCTATCAATTTCAAACAAATTCCATAATTTCTCAGAGTCCAGTTTCCTCATCAGTAATCCTCATAAAAGTATTAAACAAGAGGATTGCTACTTTTGTTTTCACCTACATTATTTTCTGACTCTCAGTTCCCTTTCTAAAATGCTTGTTCCAAAAGCTATATCAAGTTGGATGTAGAGTCAAAATACATGTTGTAATTGATACATTTGAAGATGTTTTTTATAACACATAATTATTTTTTATTTTGAAAGAAACTGTAGATTACATAATTGTTACATAAAAAATATAAAGGATTGCCATATGCCCCACTCCCTCCTCTACCAACACTTTCCTACATTAACAACATCCTTTATTAGTGTGGTACATTTGTGACAATTGATGAACCTATATTGAACCATTGCTGCTAACAATGGATTACATTTTACATTATAATTTACACTTTGTCCTGCACAATTTTGTAAGTTATGACAAAATATGCAATAGCCTGTATCTGTCACTGCAATGTCACGTAGGATAAATCCAATGTCCTGAAAGTGGCCCCATATTACATCTATTTTTCCCTTTCCCATCCCTCAGAACATATGGTGACCACTGCCTTTACATCCGTGATAAGAGTCCTTCCACTGCTAGAATAATAATGTCTAGTAGAATAATATTAAGTCTACTTTAGTACATTGTTCATTCCCCAATCTTGAGGATTTGGGGATGGTGATGCCCACTCTGGCTCTGATTAAGAGGGGGCTTAGATCCCATGGGACAGATGGATGGAGCTACCTTGCTTGCAGTTGCAGACACTCTCTGTTCCTTGGGATGTTCCTTGTCTATCATCATCTCCTTGTTACTTGTCCTTGGTGAGTCCAATGACCTGGAGAGTAGGTGTTGCAACTCTGCTGAAATACAGGGCTCAACTGGCATGTGGATGGACCAAAGATTTAAGTCTCTAGGACATATATTTATCAAGTATAGTGCTAATTATAAGTTCAAATAAAAGGGGCAGAAGACCCATGTGTACAGAACCTATAAATGAGTCTAACTCTGTTATACTGGGGAGCATCAATTCCAAAGTAAGGCCCACTGACAGGGTGCCAATTTCCTGAGCTGTCTGCCCTGCTTGTAATTTGTGGATATCTCTAGAGGCCTCAGAAGCCCTGCTATTTGAGGCATTGTTTGCTGTGGCAGTCAATGAGATCCTGCTGAGACTTGTATAAGCGTAACATCTGGAATGACCTTCCAACTCACTTTAGAATCTCATAGCCATAAAAAGTCATTTATCTTTACCTTTTCCCCCTTTTGGTCAAGCACTTTTTTCCAGATGCATTCTTAGTTGGTACTTGGTAATAACCCTCGGTGCCAGGGAGGCTCATCCCCAGGAGTCATGTCCCATGCTGGGGGGAAGGTAGTGACTTTATATGCTGAGTTTGGCTTAGAGAAAGGCCACATTTGAGCAACAAGGAGACTTTCAGGAGGTAACTCTTAGTAGTATATAATACTAGGCTAAATTTTAATTTCACAAGAAAAGGTTCATAAGTACAATCATCAATGTCAAGGGCATGGCATAATGATCTGTCTTCACTAGACATTGCCCTTGCACTCAGGGGGTTCTTGCTGTCCTATTAGAGAATGTAGCAGAACTCCCCAAGATGGCAATTCAGTGTTCTTTTGGTTATTGTGTGGATCTCCACCCACAGAGTCAATGTTCCATGAACACTTGAACTTATTCATGTGTCTTCAAGGCATGCCCCAGGTGAACACCTTCCCATGCATCCCCACATGACTGACACCCTGCACCAGTGATCCTCCCCCACCATTGCTGTGACCCTTCTGTGATTCAAAACCTCTCCAAAAATGAAGTCAACAAAAGAACCACATAAAATTAATAAGAAAATGAAATAATAATTTTAAAAAATAACCAACAAAATACCAAAAAATTAAAACAATTTGAAATATTTTTTTTAACTTTAGACATCGTGTCTGTAAGATCTGTTGTCTTATATGTAAGGTGACATTTCCTTCCATGTAGTCCCCCAGTGTCTTATTTTCTTTTCATTTTACCTCCCAGAAGCTTTAGGATACAGAGAAGTCACATAGAGAATATAGGTGATTCCCTTATACCCATTCTCTCCCCCTTTCCATTGTCTCTTATAAATAACATTTTACATGCAGACGGTACAAATATTGAAGCATTGCTATTAATTATGTTCAATGGTTTACATTATGGTTTACATTTTGAATCGTGCACTTTTACAGCTTTTAACAAAATTTGAATTGGCCTGTATCCATTATTGCAAAATCATGCTGAACAATTCCAATGCCCTAAAAATACCTTGCATTCCATCTATTCTATTCTTCCCTCCACCTTGTCTTGGAAACTATGGTAATCACTAAGTTTCAATTTTTGTAGAATAAGAATCATAGTTACTTGGAATAATAATGAGGGATTGACATATTGGTCTGTTTTCTTTTATTAGACATTGCCTATGTTCTCAAGGGATTCTTGTTCCTCTAACTGAGAACATAGCAGGACCCCAGGATGGGAGTTTAATATTTTCTTGTTTATTTTGTGGATCTCCACCCACTGATATAACACACTATGGCAAGAGGAACACTTACATATTCCATAGAAGCCTTCCCCAGGTATACCCTATCCCATATACAGCCCCACACCTGACACCCTACACCAGTAACCCTCCCCTGCCATATTTGCCAAAAGAGCATTTTCAACATTATAGATTTAACCACAGATCTGCAAACCCCCTGAGTTCACCTGTTCCTTCTCCCAACCCTCCCCCCAGTCCTATGGATAGTCTAACCAAACACCCCCACCTTACTCCCCCTCACAGACCAGCACTGCTAAACCCAATCATGTCACTGCACCACTGCCACACCCATTCACTGCCCAACCACAC
>PVKH010047070.1:0-10335 GCA_004027955.1 Chaetophractus vellerosus | reverse complement strand
TTCTGTGTTTTTTTTTCTATGTCTGCTTCTTGTCTCCCCCTCTCTTTGCGGTGATGCACCAAGTCGGCCCTCCATGCAGGCAGCTTGCTAGATTCGTGGCTGGCTCCATTCCATTTCATGGGTGGCTCTGCTCCATGTTTTGTGTGCAGCAGAGCTCCATGTTTCACGGGTGACTTTGCCATGCCTATGGCAGCTCCACCCTGCCTGTGATGGCTTTTTACCTTGCTCACGGTGGCTTTGTCCTACCCACAGTGGCTTGCCTTTCTCAAGGCCATCTGCCCACTTGGAGAGGTCCCCGGGAACCAAACCCAGGGCCTCCCATGTGGTATGCCAGTGCCCTTATCCACTGGGCTATCCAATCGGCCCCAAAATAGTCTTTAAAATGAAAGAATGAAGTATTGATGCATTCTACAATCTGGGTGAACTTTGAAAACACTTATGCAAAGTGAAATAAGCCAGATGTAACATATCACAAATTATATAACACTATATGAAATCTACAGAATAGGATTATAAAGAGACAAAGTCAATCGGTGAATGCCAGGAGCTGGAGGGAGGTGGTGGTAGTGACAACATAGGGAGTGACAGTTTAATGACTATGTGGTTTACTTTTGGTGAGATAAAAATATTTTGGAACTAGACATGGTGGTGTTGCCCAACACTGCGAATGGACTAAATGCCCCTTAAGTGTACAATTTAAAATGGCTACTTCTCTGTTATGTAAATTCCACCTCAATGAAAAAGAGATATGTAAGGGATCAGGCCTGTACAGGTCCTCAACCTGCAAGCTACTGATATGAGAAAATTGCTCAGACTCCTGTGGCATTGCTTCCTCTCCCTCAGCCAACACTGTGGGCACATTGAATGTTCCTTATGACAGTAGACAGTAGATATACAAATACAGGTATAGTTTTCCAAAGGATTTGTGAGATAGATTGGCTCCATTCAAAGGTGGATGGCATAATACATACAGAAGTTGTCCTTCTGGACAGTTGTAAAAGCAAATTCTAGGAGTGAACTTCAATAAGTTTATCTGGTTATTTTTTTGCATCGAAAGAGAGATGACCAGGGGGACAGGTACAAATTGGTTCTTGGGTAGTGTGAGTCTTTAAGTTAAATGGCCAGAAAATAGGAAGGGATAAGACTGGAAATAGGTGAAAAACATGTCTGGGGTAAATACGTGTCAATGGAATTCTCTGAATGAACACAAACTATTTGGTATTTCTTCTTATATAATGTAAACTGGAGGGCTACCTCAGTAGGGGCTTCTCTCAACCATCAGGTGAACAAGATGACTTTTTTGTAGATCAAAACCCCAACCATTCCTGATTGATGCTTAATGGTTTCATGGACATCTTAAATTGCCTCTGGGAGCAGGAGTTAGGTTATGCATGGGATCACAATCCTGGACTTCCATTCACCATGTATGATGTGAAGAGAACCACTACTTACTGCCCAACTTACAAAGAGAGAACAACAGTGGACCATAGTAAGGCACCACACATTTCCCCAATGGACACCCAAGTCTCTGGTGGCAGGTTAATTCCATTAATGTGTTTTGGTGGTCATTGGATATTTTCACATGTATTGATTAGATTTGCCCATTTTTAAATGTTGAATAAAGGGAACCAACACACATCATCAATTTTAATATTTTTTATGTTTCTATATTTATTTTTTATTTTTAAAGAAACTTTAGATTACATAATTGTTACTTAAAATGTAAGGGATCCCTATATGCTCTACTCTCTCCCCCTCCTACACTTTCCCACATCAATGACATTATTCATTAGTGTGGTACACTTGCTACAATTGATGAACACATATTGAAGCAACAGAGAGTGTCTGCAACTGCAAGCCAAGATAATTCCATCCATCTGCACATGGAATCTAAGCTTCCTCTCCATTAGAAAGACACTGGTCATCACCATCCCCAAATCCTCAAGATTGGGGAATGAATAATGGACTAATGTAAACTTATTATTTTATTATAGACATTATTATTCTAGCACTGAAGAACTCTTATTGATGTAAAGGGAGTGGTCATCACAGGGGAGGATCATTGGTGTGGGGTGTTAGTGATGGGAAATGCATGGGAGGAGGTTTCCCTGGAGCATACCTATGAGCCATATGAATTTGTTCAAGTGTTCATGGGGCATTGTCACTGTGGGTGGAGACACACACAATAACTGAAAAAAAATCAAAATCCTCTCCTGGAGAACTCTGCCACATTCGCTAATGGGACAGCAAGATTCTTCCAAGTACAGGAGCAGTGACTAGTGAAGGAGGATGGACCATTGACAAAAAATTGATATTGATGATGGCACTTCTGAAGCTTTTCTTTTGAAATTCAAACTTAGCCTTGTATTATAGGTTACCTAAGAGTTACCTTCTGAGGGCCACCTTATTGCTCAAATGTGACCTCTCTCTAAGTCAAACAGCATATAAATACATTACCTTCCCCTCAGTGTGGGACATGACTCCTGGGGATGAGCCTCCCTGCCACTGATGGATTACTACCAAGTGCCAACTAGCAATGCAACTGGAAAAGACTGTCATCAAAAGAGGAAAGTGTAAAGACAATGAGTTTAATTGCTAAGAGACTTCAAAATGAGTCAGGAGTTCATTCCAGAGGTTAACAATATGTACATCTCAGCAGGATTTGATTGACTGCCACAGTAAGTGAGGCCTGAAATAGCAGGGCTACCAAGGGATTTAGAGACATAAAGACACTATAGGTATGTCAGACAGTTCAGGAGTTTGGTGCCCTGCCAATTGACCCTACTTTGGAATTTATGGTCCCCAGTGTGACAGAATTGGACTCAGTTGTGTTTTCCCTACACATGGCTATTTTCCCCCATCTATTTGAACCAATTGTGAATATTAATGTTGATAGGTGTATGTCCAAGAGACTTAAATCTTTGGGCTGTCCAAGTGCCAGTTGTGTGCCCTGAATCTCATCAAATTTTCAACACCTACTCACCAGTTCATCGACTCACCCAGGACAACTAACAAAGAAATGATGATGGACAATGACCATCCCAGGAACAGAGTGTCTGCAACAACACCAAGTTAGCCCTATCCATCTTCCACATGGGATATAAGCCCCCTATCAATTATAGGTCAAGTGGCCATCACTATCCTCAGTAATGGGGAATGAACAATGAGCTAGTATAGACTTACTGTTATTCTACTATAGACATTGCTAATCTAGCAATGGAAGAATTTTATCAATGATGTGGAGGCAGTGGCCACCAGAGGTTCTGAGGGGAGGGTGACATAAAAATAAGTGGAATATGGGTTCAATTTCAGGACATTGGAATTGTACTGTATGATGTTGCAATGACAGATACAGTCCATTATATATTTTGTCATAACTTACAAAATTGTGTGGGAGAGAGTGTGTAAACTGTAATGTAAACTATAATCAGTGCTTCATGGAAATGCTCCAATAGTCATTCATCTATTTTACCAAATGTACTACAGTAGTGAAGGATGTTGTTAATGTGGGAAATTGTGGGAGGGGTAGGGAGTGGGGCATATGGGAATCTCCTATATTTTTAAAGTAACACTTATGTAAAGTAAGTATATTTTTTAAAAAAATTAAAAATTAAAAGGAATAAAAGTATCAGTGGCTACCAGAATTTCTGAGGGATGGGAGAGGGATGAATAGCTGTATTATGGGGACATTTTTGGGACACTGGAATTGTCCTGAATGGCATTGCAGTGGTGGATACAGGACATTGTGTATTAATATGGTTTTATATATGAAATACATTTCATTCAATTTTATCCTGTTTGAACTTTATCCACTTTTCTCTGAATTATCCCACTATTTTAATCCATTGAAATCTTTGCGCTCCCCATCTAAGCCACATGTATAATTAGCCTGTCTTCTTTTTTATTATACCCTAACTATTTTTTTCCAGGGCTTTCTTATTGAGATACTTATTTGAATACTTATAAGGAATCATAATAGTCACTGGGATCAAAACCAAACCTGATTAGTGTTCTGTAAGTTTATACAAAAAAAAAAAAAACACTTGCTTTCAGTTGATGAGGACTGCAGATGAGATATATATTTTGGATAGTTCATTTTTCTTTAACCCTTTCTTATATATAGTTGTTAATTAAAATAATCCATCTGGATCAGTAATGATTTAGCATAACTGTTGAGAAAGATTTTGAGTTTTTGTGCCTCATAAAATTATGATTTGGCATATTGTTATCTGCTGTAATTCATTTCAATAAATGTGAGAAATTCCCAATAAGGAATTCAATTATCCAGAAAGAATTATGGCCTAAATGGAAATTGAATAATTAATCAATAATTTATTTCATTATTAGAGATTATTTTGTCCAATAGACAGGGCTGTAGTAGAAAAATTAGAATTTCATTATAATAAATTTCTATTATACTAGAATTATTTACATTTTGGGGTCTTTATAAAGGATATTTATTAGGGTAGAAGCTTACAGCTGCCAGGACAGAAAGCATAAATTACTTCTGTCACCAAAGTTTGTTTTCATGTGTTGGAGCAAGACAGCTGTCAATGTTTGCCAGGGTTCAGGTTTCTTGGGTTCCTCTCTTCCCCAGGCTCCATTGCTCTCTGGGCTCCTCTGTTTCCTCCACAAGTTCAGCTGTAGTCTATGAGGCTCTCTAGGCTTTGCTTCCTTCCACAAGGCCAGCTGTGAACTCTCAGGTGAACCACTCATCTCTATCCTGGGGCCTTCTCTCCTTCCTCACAACCAAGCTCCTCTGTGTGCTTGATTCCCTGGGCTCCAGTATTAAAACTCTGCTTCAGAACACCAACTCAAAACTCCAATTCTGTCCTTTAAACAGACAAGTTTAAAAGCATAATCCAATAACTATTTTTGGAATTCATAACTATATCAAACTGCCAAACTGCTACAGGGTAGAAGCTTACAGTTACAAGGCCCTAACTATTTAAACTCAAAGTTACTGAAGAGGCAATTTTTCACCCAAAGTCTGTTGCCATGTGTTGACACAAGATAGCAGATGATGTCTGCAAGGGTTCAGCCTTCCTCCTCCTTAAGGCTCTGTGGTACCAGCTCCTTCCAATCTCAGCTGTAGGTGGGCATACAGCTCTTCTCTCACCCCAGGGATCATTTCTTTCCAGGGTGCTCTGGTCTCTTCACAAGATCAGCTGTAAACTATCAGGCTCACCTCTCTTCCTGGGGCCACAGGAGCCTGTCTAACTAGCTGTCTCTATTCCTCTGTGTTCTTCTCCTGTGTTTGCTTCTCTGTGTGACTACTTCTGTGTGAAAGTTTGTCTTATCCCCACCAAGGGGATGGGGACACAACTCTGCATACCCTAATGATGTGGTTGAATCAAAGCCCTACTCTTTTTTTAATGTTGTACATTTAATAATTGAAAATATTAAAAATTAAAACTTAAAAAGTAAACACAGATGAATAAATATATACATTTCTCAATTAAATGTACTGGATATCTATAATTTTTTAAAAATAAAACAATATATTACACAATATATTTGGTTAATAGAAACACATTCATACAGTATTTGTCCTTTTATGTCTGCTTTGCTTCGCTGAACATAATATCCTCCAGGTTCATCCATGTTGTCATATGCTTTACAACTTCATTTCTTCTTACAGCTGCATAATATTCCATTGTGTAAATAGATCACAGTTTTATCCATTCATCTGTTGATGGACACCTGTGTTGTTTCCAACTTTTGGAAATGGTGAATAATGCTGCTATGAACATCGGTGTGCAGATGTCTGTTCATGTCACTGCTCTCAGTTCTTCTGGGTATATACCGAGTAGAGGCATTGCCGGGTCACATGGAAAGTCTAGATTCAACTTCTTTAGGAACTTCCAAACACTCCTCCACAATGGCTGCACCATTCTGCATTCCCACTGTAATGGTTTAAGTTTGATTTAATTATGAATTCCAAAAATATAGATTAGAATATGTTTGTAAGCTGGTCTGTTCATCTGGGCATGATTGAGTTGTGAGTAGGGCATTAACTGCCATGTCAGTGAGACGTTGAGCCCTGCCCCTCGGTGGGCATGGTCTAAAGTATGGAAGGCTAGATAAGAGGAAACAGAGATTTGGAGAAGCAGATTTGAGAAGCAGTTCTGATGTTGGGGTGAGCCGATCGCCGGATAGGCTACAGCTGGCCTTGTGGAGAGACGCAACGCAGAGAGTCTCATAGTCTTCAGCTGAACTCGTGAAGGAAACAGAAGCTAAGCCTGGAGAGAAATGCAGCCCCGGGAACAGAGGAACCCGGAAGCCTGAACCCTGGAGACATCAGCAGCCATCTTATTCCAACACGTGGATTTGGGTGAGGGAAGAACTTTATGCTTTGTGGCCTGGTAACTGTAAGCTTCTACCCCAAATAAATACCCTTTATGAAGACCGACCAATATTTGATATATTTCAGAAGGCACACCTTTGGCTGACCAAAACACCCACCAACAGTGAAGAAGTGTTCCTATCCCTCCTCATCCTCTCCAGCACTTGTCATTCCCTGTTTTTTTTAACACTGACAATTCTGATAGGTGTGAAATGAAATTTCATTGTAGTTTTAATTTGTGATTAATTCCTTAATCATGAGGGATGTTGAGCATTTATTCATCTATTTTTTTTTGCCATTGGTGTTTCTTCTTTGGAGAAATATCTATTCAAGTCTTTTGCCCATTTTTTAATTGGGTCATTTGTCTTTTTATTGTTGAGTCGTAACATCTCTTTATAGATCCTGGATATTAAACCCTTATCAGGTATGTGATTTCCAAATATTTTTTCCCATTGAGTTGGCTGAATTTTCATGCTTTTGACAAAGTCCTGTGAGGTGGAAATGTGTTTGATTTTGAGGAGTTCCCATTTATGTATTTTTTTCTTTTGTTGCACATGCTTTGGGTGTAAGGTCAAAGAAACCACCACCTACTACAAGGTCTTGAAGATGTTTCCCTACATTTTCTTCTAATAGTATTGTGGTCCTGGCTTTTATATTTAGACCTTTGATCCATTTTGAGTTGATTTTTCTATAGGGGGTGAGTTAGGGATCCTCTTTCATTATTTTGGTTATAGATATCCAGTTCTACCAACACCATTTGTTGAAGAGACTGTTTTTTCCTGTTAGTGTGTGCTTGGTAGGTTTGTCAAAAACCAGTTGACTGTTTGGGTGAGAGTTTATTTCTGGGATCTCAATTCTATTCCACTGATTGGTGTGTCTATCTTTATGCCACTGCCATGCTATTTTAACCACTATAGCTTTGATTCAAGTCCAGGCAGTGAAATTCCTCCAACATCACTCTTTTTTTTTTTTCATTATACATCCCCCCCTTTTTGCTTGTTCTTGCTGTGTTCATTTTTTCTCTGTGTTCCTCTGTGTCTGCTTGTCTCCTCCTGCTTGGATGACCTGCCTAGTCAGCTTCACTGGCATGGTGGTCCACCTGCTCATGGGGTTTTGCCCTTGCTTTCAGGGGCTTACCTTTGCCCATGGGGGCTTGCCTTTTTGCCTGCCCATGTGGGCTTGCTTTTTCCCATGGCAGCATGCCCCACCTACATTGGCCTGCCTTCTCAAGGCGGTCTGCCCCATTTGAGGAGGCCCAGGGACCGAACCCAGGGCCTCCCATGTGGTAAACCAGTGTCCTACCAACTGGGTTATACAGTCAGCCCCCACTCTTCTTTTTTAGAATGCTTTTGGATATTCAGGCACACTTACCTTTCCAGATGAATTTACTTCTGTAAGTAAGCTTTTGGGGTTTTGATTAGCATTGCATTGAATTTCTAAATAAGTGCAGGTAAGATTGACATCTACATGATATTTATTCTTCCAATCCATGAACATGGAATGTCTTTCCATTTGTCTTTTTATATTTCTTTTAGCTTTGTTTTGTAGTTTTCAGCATATAGGTGCTGTACTTCTTTGGAAAACTTAACTCCTACATATTCGAGTCTTTTTGATGTTATTGAAAATAGAATTTTTCCCCTGATTTCCTCTTCAGTTTGTTCAGTACTATTGTACAAAAATATTACAGATTTTTGTTTGTTGATCTTGTATCCTGTCACTTTGCTGAAGTTATTTATTATTTCATGGAGCTTTGTTGTGGATACTTCAGGATTTTTAAATTACAGGATCATGTCATCCACAAACAGTGAGAGTTTTATTTCCTCTTTTCCTATTTGGATGCCTTTAATTTTTTTCTTGTCTAATTGCCTGAGCCACAGCTTCTAGTACAATATTGAATAACAATGGTGATAAAGGGCATCATTGTCTTGTTCCCGATCTTCAAAGAAAAGCTTTCAAACTTTCCCCTTTGAGTATGATGTTGGCTATGGGTTTTTCATATATACTTTTTTATCACATTGAGGAATTTTCCTTCTCTTCTCATCTGTTGAAGTGTTTTTATCAGAAAAGAATCCTGGATTTTGTCAAATGCCTTTTCTGCATTGATTGAGATGATCATGTGTTTTTTTTTTCCTTCAATTTGTAATTGATTAATTTTCTTATGTTGAATCTGCCTTGCATACCAGGAATAAATCCCTCTTGGTGGTGAATTTTAAGTCTTTTGATATGCTGTCAGATTGGATTTGCAAGTATTTTGTTGAGTATTTTTGCATCTATGTTCTTTAGAGAGATTGGTCTGTAATTTCCATTTCTTGTAGTATCTTTATCTGGCTTTGGTATTAGAGTGATGTTGGCTTCATAAAATGTGTTGGGTAATTTTCCCTCCTCTTCAAGTTTTTGGAAGAGTTTAAACAGGATTGGTGTAAATTAGATGCTGCTGTCTTGTTTCTTCTTGGTTGTTTCCCTTTCCTTTGTCTCACTTTTCTTGTTTTTGAATTTTTGTCTACCTATGCTATTTTCTCTTCCTTCCTTCAGCTGTCTATCTTCTGCATTCTGTTGTTTTTCTTTCATTCCACCTCTTTCAGTTTGGTCTCCAATTTTTCTTGTTCTTATTTCTCTCTGTTTTTGTCTGTGTTTTCTTTCCTGTTTTACTTTTTTCTTTTTTCTGTCTTTTCTTTTTCTTTCCCTCTCTTCTCATCATCTTGGCTTTTTAATTCATTCTATATATTTTTTCTCTATTTGGTTGCTCATTTCATTGTTTGTACTCCTTTTTTAAAATTCTTATTCCTCTGCACTTCTTAGTTGAGTTAACTATTCATTTTGTAGATCATATATGGTTCATCTTCTACCTTTTACTATATTATTACTACTATAATTTTTCACTCCATTCTTCCTTCTTTTACTTGGGCTTTAATTTTTTTCCAAGGAAACATAGACAACAACATTAAAATAGAAAAACAGGAATGAATTGTCAAATTGAAAACTTACTACACACATAACAACAGTGAATTTAATCAATTGAACAAGCCCATCAAGTTAAACCAATGTTTAGACACTAACAAAAATTTACAACCTATCCTAAGAAAACGGAAAACATGGCCCAGTCTGATGAACCAACCAACTTGAGATGCACAACAAGGAAGAGCTAATCAGAAATGTCCAAACAAATATCATTTATCAGCTTAATGAAGTGAAGGAAGAGATTCAGGATTTTAGGAAGAAAATGAGAGAAAACACTGAAAAAAAATTGTAAACACACATAAAAAGATAATGTGCATGATGGTGATGAATGGCACAATTAAAGAAATAAAAAATACCATGTAAGCACATAAGAGGAGATTTGAATATGCAGAGGGAAAAATCAGCAATGTGGAAGCAGAACAGATAGTAGAAGAGATAGATAAACAGAAAAAATCTAGCAAGGACTCAGGGATTTGAATGACAACACAAAATGCATAAACATATGCATTATAAGCATCCCAGCCAGAGAAGAGAAGGGGGAAGGGACAGAAAGTGTGCTGGAGGAAATAATGGTTGAAAATTTCCCAACCCTATTGAAGGACCTCGACCTGCATATCCAGGAAATGCAATGCACTCCATGCAGTATATATCCTAACAGGTCTACTCCAAAACATATACTTATCAAATTGTCTAATGCTCACAACAAAGAGAGAAATACTTAAAGCAATAAGAGAAAAGACAACCATCATTTAAAAGGGAAGCTCTATAAGATTAAGGGCTGGTTTCTTATCTGAATCCATGGGAGCAAGAAGGCAGTGGAATGGCATAGTTAAGATGCTAAAAGAAAAAACGTCCAGCCAAGAATTCTCAATCCCACAAAGCTGTCATTCAAAAATGAGGGAGAGACTCGAGGTCTGAAGATGGCGCCGACGGTGTAGGTTTGCACTCACCGGCTCTCAGGTAGGGGGTGGCCGAGCGGGAGCGGGAGCGGAGGAGCGCGGTCTTTGCGGGGAGCGTGGGGCACAGGAATA
>PVKH010047069.1:0-10335 GCA_004027955.1 Chaetophractus vellerosus | reverse complement strand
CCACAAGCCATTAAATTGATTTCATGACCCACTAATGGGTCAAGACCTATAGTTTGAAACACACTATTCTAAAAGGTTAAATAGTCAAGTCTATCTTAACTCCTCAACTAAGTCACAGCTAAACAGATGAATTTAAAGGATAAGAAAGCACAGGACCTCCTGAAAATAAAATTCAGAATGAGGTACCTGTGATAGTTAAGTTCATGTGTCACCTTGGCCATTATGGTGTCCAATTGTTTGGACAAGCAAGCATGGGCCTGATTGTTACCTGTGAGGACATTTTGTAGATTTAAATCACTAGTCAGTTGATTGCATCTATGGCTGATTGCATCTACAGTCAACAAAGAAGACTGCCTTCAGCAATGGGGTGGGGGGGGTCTCATCCAATCACATAAAAACCTTAAAGCAGGGGTTCTTAACCTCTTTTGTTCCACAGACACCTTTGCCAGTCAGGTGAAATGAATACTACCGTAATGTACTTGCATACATTCATAAGGGAAGGAAATGCTAGATTTCAGTTAGAGGTCAGAGAAAATAAAGATAGTAAGTTGATTTTTTCAATTCAAGCTCACAGACCCCTGAAATCTTTCCACAGGCCCCTTGGGGGTCCGTGGACCCTTGGTTCAGAAGCCCTGCCTTAAAAGCAGAACTGAGGATTTCAGCAGTCAGAAAGAACTTCTCTCTGTGCCTCAGCCAGTCAGCTTCTCCTGGGGAATTCATTAAAACCCTCCTCAGCATTAACCAACTCACAGCCTGCCCTATGGAATTCGAATTTGCCAATCCCCACGCTCATGAGAAACAATTCCTATAATAAACCTCATAATATTTACTACATATAAACCCCATTGGCTCTTTCTCTGGAGAACCCTAATACAGTATATTTATTTTTATTATGTGGGTGGAAGGAACTGGAGTGGGGAAGATGGTTTCCTAAAATGTAAAACTCATCTATTTTCAGTTTGATATGTTTAATTTAATGTTCTCTAACTCCAAATGAATATAAGTTAAAAACCTCAAGAAATCCAACTCTTTTCGTGAAACCTAAGCTTTACTGAAGAGCTAAGGATAATAATATTATAGTATTCCAGCTGGGAGGGAATAGTTGTAACTGAGGGTTAAGAATTAACAAATAATTATGATTACTAAATCATTATACAGATGCCTTAATATTTACCAATAGTCAAAGGTTAATATCTGAAATTCCTGAAACTGGCTAGACTTAGCCTAATCCTGCTATTCTAAACAGGCCCCACCCTTGTCTATAGGTTCTCTAGACTTAGCCTCACGCTTGTGTATGCTTACTATGATGATGGTTATTCTAGACTGACCTCTTTAATATCCAAATGAAAATCCTTAAAACTAACCTCTGCTCTCTACTCTCCTATCCCAGAACCCTGTGACACACCCAGGTTTGGTGGCCACCCCATCCCATCCAGCCCCTTAATGTTTATTAATGAAGGAACCTGTGCCAGCTCCACCTCAATTACTCAATAGCATCCTGATATTATACGATATTAGAATTTCTGCAGATCCAGGAGGCAGTTTTTGTTTTCTTGCGCAAACAATCTCTTTCTCTCTTTGAATCCCGCTGGCCTCAGGAATAGGTCTTTAAGGTGCATCAGGCAGCAAGAACCCACTTTTGCTCAGTATCATAATCTGGTACTGGGTGCTTCCGGTATGTCATATTTGATATAATATACACATAAACACACAAGTTAATATATATTTAAACTGCCCCGTGCTTGAAAACTTAAATGGCAATACTGAAAAATGACAAAATCTGGTCTTAGTTTAAGGCTAATTGAGCACTCCGAGAAGATTTCATGCTGTTTAAAAGTAAAAAGAAACTATTTTAGAATCTTAAAGGCAGAAATGTCGCTCATAGCATTTAAATATATCTATTGTTAAACAGAGGCCCATGTAATAGCTTACTAATTTAGCTCATCAGAACTGTTCTAAGGCACAATGAAAAGGAAATCTGAACTGACCCCTGGGGAGGGGGGGCAGCTCAGAACCAACTGCAGTTGCTGAAATGGGCTGGTGAACCCGCAAGCTCACAGACAAAGGAACAAGTGGGTTAATCCTAAAATCTACTCTCCTTTCTTGCTAGCATCTACTTCTTTTCTCTCCTCCTTCCTGGAGTAACCACAACTTAGTGGGTTATTTCTCTCCTCCTTCCTGGAGTAACCACAATTCAGTGGGTTATTTCTATTCTGCCATTGGATCTCGAATGACAGGCGCTCCCTGGGATGTTAATATACGATAGCTGTTTTCATGGTAAAGTTACTGAACTAACAGCTGTTCCTACGACTTTTCAGAAACCCAGTAGGAAAAACATAGCTACTGTATTTAGGTCACACTTCTCTCCAATTTTCCTTGTTTCCCAAACACTGGTTTCCATAGTGATTCCCTTCTTCTCTTCATACAGGATAAGGCTTTAGTTCCAGCACTGACTCCAATACACGGTTATGGTTGGAACCATGGCACACGGTATCCCTTAGCCTGGAATCTGTACTTACGCTGTCACCGATGGATCGCAGCTTATAGAACGGCTGAATATAAAACCAGGACCCTTCGTTCCCAGCCTCATCCAATGTCACTCTCATGGCGTTCTTCTCCAGCAGAGCTGGAAGCCTCTTATTCACAGTTAGGTATTTGTTGCTTTTCAAATGCAGGAGCTAGAAAACCACCAAGAGAACAAGGTGAGTGTCAGTGAGTCTCTGAATCCTCTACCATTCCTCTCAGTCATATAAAATATGTATCAAACATTCCTCCTACTACCGAGCTGGTTATGAAGTCAGAGACTCACAAAGTGCCTAAGGCTGGGAATGATTAGAAAAGAAGGAAGAGCAGAGGGAGCAGAAGTAGAAGGTAGAATAGAAGAAAGAGGATTTTACTTTTTTTCCTCAACCAAGCCTTGGACGAGACGGATGCTGCTCGGGTCAAGCATCACCAGCAGCGGAGAAAAGCGCCCTGCTGTTAGTGGGGTGGGATCTGGCCACCAGTGATCTGACCTCATGGGAAGGGGCTGAGGCCCTAACATAAAGGTGGAGCTAAGGAAGGGCACTAGACTCCAAATTGGTTTACAAAGCAACATTACCTACAGGTAGATTACAAGACCCAGGCTTAGGGGGAAGGAGTAACAACTAAGATTAGCCAGTATGTATGCAGAACTGGTGATAGGCACCACTGAACCATCCTGGGAGCAGGTACCATTACCATTCCCATTTTGCAGGTAAGCAAGTTGAGGCATGGCAAGGTTTCTTGCCTAAAATCTCAGTCAGTAAACTGCAAAACCTGAACTGAAAGGCACTGAAGACTTTATATTCTTAACTCCTGTGCCCCACTTTCATCTTCAGTTCAAGTCATATACTCCAATATCATCAAATAAGAGTGTCTTCCACTGGCCTGGCCCATTCATAAAGCTGATCTTTGAAGCCCACCTGCCCTGTCCAATCTCATTTGGTTTGAACTTGAAGGCGAGGTGGGGTGAGACTGGCATGACCTAATTTTCAAATTGATTTTGGGAGCAACTTTTACTGTTTCAAAAGTCCTAATTAAATAAATCCACTTAACCACAAAAGTTTGCTTTTACCAATTTGGCAGTTACAGTTTTCCATGTTCCTGATTAACACTGCTCTATATTTAATATAAATAAAAAGGGGAAGGAATCCCTTGATAAAAAGTAAAGTTTACATGGTAAGCAAAATTTCCCAAAAAAGGGAAAGAATAATGCTTAAAAGGTTGGTAACTACTATCCTTTGTGTGCTTGGGTCAAAACAATTTGGTGGGAGCAGACATAGCTCAAGGGGTTGAGCATCTGCTTTCCACATAGGAGGTCCCAGCTTCAATCCCTGGTACCTCCTAAAAACAAAAACAAACAAAAAAACCAGCTAGGGGGACCCGGGATAGCTCAGTGGCTGAGTGCCGGCTTCCCACGAACAAGGTCCCAGGTTCAGTTCCTGGCCCCAGTACCTAAAAAGTAAATAAATAAGTGACTGGACAAATCAAGAGCGGTCAATTTTAGTATTGGGCTTCCTCAAGCACTCTTTTCTGTAAGACTGGGAGAGACCAGACTGTCTCCTGAGCAAAGCCTAACATGGCTGTTTCCTGGGTTTTGTTTTATCCCCATGACAAAGTTAAGGGCATAAGAGATAAGCAAGTAAACCTCACAAGCTGTGAGATAAGACAGACAGTGTATCTGAAGGCACAAAGCTGCTCTTATTACCTCTGGAGAACAGCTCCTGAATCAAAAGATTACAGAGACGCCAATTTTCACCAGATAGGAAGAACTTTCAAACAATGCAAGTTAAACAAAAGCGCAACAGCCAGCCTCCTTTTCGGGTCCTAAGCTCCCGTGTAAAATATTTGAGCACAGGTTAAATTACCAGCCGTGGGGGGAGTGAAGTGGCTCCCTGCACTGAGAGGACCAACTATAAAAAGCCCAAGAAGCTACCATATTGAAGAAGAAAAACTAGTCTTTTTGCAATAAACACATGACATCTGCTTGTGGAGGTGCCCAAACCCCACTTCATGTGTATGCTTGTTTTTTCAGTTCCATTCTTTGAAACGGCTCCAGAAGAGAAGAGCTGCCTTGACCTACCTGGATCACGTTACCATACTGGATTACCGTCCCCAGCAATTTCCTGTTTTCTGTCTCATTCTGCTTCTTCTCCAAGTCTGCAGCATGCTGTGCATTGAGAAGGAAGATTGGTTACAAAGAGGGAACAATGGGTTATATTTCTCTGCAGCGATGCAAAACAAATGTCACCATTTAATATTTACAAGAATCATGGAAATAAGCAAATATCTAAGTAAGCCCTGAGGCTAAGCAAAATGAGCAAGGAGTTCAAAAACCGACTCTCCCTTTGCTCTGTTGGCCTTTTTGGCTCGAGATGTTTTTTCTTTAAGGAATTCAGAGACATTTGCTTTGGGTAAGAATAAAGCAAACACTTATACACTTTTAAAGGAAAGAGGATGAGGGTAGGAGAGAATTTATATGGTCCTTCATCATTTGTCAGCATCCTTTATTATGGCTTTGCTATAAAGTAAACCTGGATTCAGATTCTGGTTTTTTGGTGCTTTCTGGTTTTATGATCTTGAGTGTATTACTTAACATCTATGACCCTCAGTTTCCTCTTTGGTAAAATAAGGTGATAACTCTATCTACAACTAAGGAATCACTCAGCCTAATGCTTCAGTCACTGTGGCACTCAAAGCATAAGTTGTTATAAGAGATATTAATTACAATTTAATTCATTTTCACTGTATATCCTTGAGGGGAATATTATTATCCCAATTTCATAGAAAAAGAACCAGAGATTAAAAATCTTGGTCAACATCACAATCAGTTGAATGATGGGTACCAAAAGAGGTTTGTTATACTATTTTCTCTACTTTTGTGTACATTTGAAGTTTTCCTTAATAATGTGTTTTTTGTTTGTTTTTAAAATTGCACATCTACTAAGTGGCAGAGATCATCCTCAAACCCATCTTTGGGTTAACTCCAGAGTGTAGAGTTACAAGTGAGGCCAGGAGATATTCCCAGTCCAAATTTGGCCTGCTAGAATGGTGAAGTGGAATAGAGGGTTCTAAGATAGTCTGCCCAGGCCATCATCCTGACCAGTCATTTTTTACTTGTTTATCTGTACAAATTTGAAGGTACTGTTATGTTAAAACAGTGCAAGAGGTAAGAGAGAAGCAAAATAACAGGGAAGAAATTCAGTAACTAATTTTGTGGATGATAAAATCCTGATGTGCCATCATATGCTTCACAAGTGTTTCCAATATTCTCTTTCTAGAATTTCATTTCACATGTGGTCCTGTCCTTGAAGCATGATGCTGTCAGATGGTAATGGGTTAATGGCCCGTCTGCACTTGGTCTTGGCTCTACCACCTACCAGCTTCATAGTCCTGGCCAGGTCACTTAATCTCACTACACCTCCCTCAGTATTCTCTTTCCCAAAATGGGGATAACACAAGCCTTTTAGAGCTGCTGTAAAGGTTAGAGATAAAGTAAATCAGACATATATTAGGCATCAACATATTTTATTATCACATACATGTTTTTGAACCTAAGAAATGTTCTAGTGATGAGCATTTCAAAAGGTGCACTAAATTGGATGGGTCAAGAATCCTTCAGTTTCCTTCAAAAGCCAGCATCTGCTTCACCTCTATCTGAAGTACAGGCATTTTCTGGAAGGTACATCTTTCAAGAAAAATAAACTGCATGAAGTAATCTTAAACCAGAAAGAAACCATGTTACAAAAAGGGATTGGCCTGCCTGCACTTTTATGGATCATTGCAAGTTTACCACCTGTCTCAGCTCTTTAAAACAATACTCCATTCAGAGGCTTCCCCTCTCTCTTTTGGAACTACTTACCAACCTGCTATTCTCTGTTACAATAAAGAAGAAAACCCACTGAGCTGAAGGCACATCCAGAAATAAGACCAGTGCCGACAACATGGCAACCCATGGGCCCCAAAATGCCCTCAGCACTAAGATAGCTCTCCTCTCTCTCCCTTCTCCATAAACACTCGCCCTTTACTTATTTCCTTGTACCTCATGTTCTCCCTTTTTTCCTGCCTGTGCTTCACCCGCTCCAGAGATCTTTACAGTACCCACAGGTTCTGCAGGTAGTTTTCCAAGCAGAAACTTGGACTGAATCCACTTGTTACTTGGAATGAAGGTTTATACTTTGTAAAGAGCCATTTGTTCTTTCTGCTAAGCAGTTCTCAGCTGATACAGGCTTGAAATTCAAGAGGGAAAAAATGTCAACGAGAGAAAAATCAATGTACAGTAAAATAAAACATGACATTTTCCAACACGCAAATACAGCTTATCTCTGCTCAAAACATCACACTAAAAGGATTCACCCTCAAAGAATTCTACAGTAGTGTTTCTGGGACTTAAAAGATAAACGGACCCCTGTTTAAGAGGAACGTCTCATGAACTTTCCCCCTCCACTCTCAAGAATTTCCAATGGCTTCAGTTTAAAAAAGAAACACTGATCTAAAATATGAAGATGCTACCTACTCCTAGACGAAGTATAAAAGCAGCAGCCCAAGGGGCACTGACATATCTCAAAAGAAATGACATATTAGTCATCAAACAGTCACTTATTCCAAATTAAAACTTAAATGCCAGCAGCTATAAAGAGCAAAGGGCATTTGACTAAAAACATATAATGGGTAAAATCAGAACAGGAAAATAAAACAAGACTAGAGAATAAATACATCCGACTTCTCTTAAAACACGCAGTACCACATCTGAAACTCTGTTCAAAGGGTTAATCATGACTGAGTCTACACATCCCTACTAAATGAAGTTTAAATGCATTAACCTTGGGGCCCATTCTTAGGATTTGCTTTTCCTATTAGTTCTTTTTCCTTATAAATACTCTTTGATGAAGACTACGGCTTTCCAACTCATTTCACTTTTTACTAATTGCATAAATACCAACTGTGTTCATTGTTGTTCACACATTAATCCTTAGATAACTCCCCTCCCCCCCCCCCATAAAACCAAGTTTAGGCTTTAGACAAAAATATCCATCATGATTTTTCAGTTCAACAGATAGGTAAAAAGATAGTAAGGTAAGAACTACACCTGGGCCCACTGACAATTTCCAAGGTTGCTCCCAAACTTGAAAAGAGATCTGGTTTGCTAAATTCCTCAAATATGTTCCAAGGATGGGCCCACACTAAGACAGTAAACCCACACATCCTTTCTGGGTAATAATCTGGCAAAATCCAAGAAAAAAAATGTTTAAATGGGCAAACTTTGATTTACCAATCCTACTTCTAGGAGTCCCTCTTAGACAATCTGACCAGTGGGCAAGGTCATAATGACGCTTTCTTTAAGATGGCCAAAGTGTCATGAGCAAATACTGACCAAAGAAGGGATTGGTTATGTAAAACTACAGTACTGTTACTCAATGGGGCAACCATGCAGCCATTAAAAATGAGAGCGCAATTTCTATTATTCACAACATATTGAGTTTAAAAAAAGGGCATCAAAGAAACGGAAGTAGGATGACAGGCTCCCATTTTAAAATGTAGAAACCAAGGAAAAGAACCAAGGGCCAGTGGGTGAGGTCCATGCCAAAATATAAACCAAGGTTTTCTTTATGGAGCAAGATTTGGGGATCATATTTTTTTTTTCCTTTTCCTACTCATCTGTATTTTGGAATTCTCTTCCTACACTACTCATGATTACATGTGTCATTTCAAAAAGAAAGGGGAAAAAAAAAGAATATGCCAAGGACTACATCTACAAATTGACCATCATATCCTCATGGCAAGTAGCCTAGATTTTTAAAAAGCCATCTTAAATTTGTTAGCTTTTCATTATTTAAAATCCTGATCATTGAAACACCTGTTGCTCTTTTCCCTTCCACAAATGGGCTGAGAGACAGTTGTCCATTTCTTTTCTCTTTCTATCCCCCACCGATGGCTTCCCTGTCTGTCTGCTTATTGTCTGCTCGTTGTGTCTGCTCCTGTGTCTGCTCGTCTTATTTAGGAAGCACCGGGAACTGAACCCGGGACCTCCCATGTGGGAGGAGGGTACCCATTCACTTGAGCCACATCCGCTCCCTACTTGTTGTGTCGGTTCGTTGCGTCAGCTTGTCTTCTTTAGGAGACACCAGGAATTGAACTTGGGGCTTCCCATGTGGGGAGCAGGCACTCAACTTCTTGAGCCACATCTGCTCCCCAGTTGTTCACTTCTAAGGAAGAAATGGTCTCCCCTTGGTCTCTATTGTTATTGCTCACCACTGACACAGCCAGGTTCCCCGAGCAATATCAAGGCCAACCCTGTCACAGTCACCTGCTATTTTATTTTAAAAATATAGAGACATTAAATTACTATAAAAAGGTGTTTGAAACAGTGGGGAAGGGTTTTTTAGTTAAGACCTACAAGCTCTAAATGATGTAACATGATATTGAATTAAGGCTTCTGAAAACAAGCAATGCAGGACCCAGGCTTTAAAAGAAATGAAGACTTGTCACTCCTCTGACTCCTTTTACCTTGTCAAAGCTGTGGCTTAATTTAAGGGCTTATTCCTCAGAACGAAATCAATAGGAGTGTCTGTTTCAAGGTAACAGGTAAAATGCTGTCAAGCAATGTTCATCAAGGCCTTTAGAACAAACTGGGAGATTCGTGGGGTAGAGGGAGCTCAGTTTTGCCAACAGACCTTTGAGAAATCATGACCACAAAAGTTAAAAATCCAATTATTCCCGCAGAAGAAATGAATACACAGCAACCAGCCACTAGATGTCATTCTCCCTCAAAGTGCTTTTTATCTGGCTTATCCCAGTCAAAAGGAAGCTAAGTGGTCTAGACAATTCATTCCTTAAATGGCATTAATTTAAAATAATCTGACCTTTGATTAGGGTGCTATGCAGTAGTTGACAAAAATAAAAATGAAAACCCACTGGAGACTGGCCATCAGCCCCCAAAGGCAAGTGGCAGCTCAAAATACAACATTTTAGTAACTGCACTGAAACATGAGGATGATTTTCAAGAACTAGGGGTAAAAGTTTCAACAAGGCAGGAAAGTGGGATAGGAACTGCTCAAGCACAAAGTCGACTCCCAAGACCTGAAAGTTACATTCGTAACCTTAAATCAGGAGAAATGATTGGTTTCCTTTGTAATTATTTAAGCACAAACAGCATGAAAGAGATAATTCTTTGTCCCTTTATTCTTTTTCTTTAACAAAAATAAGGACTTCAAAATTCTTGATCACCTTTAGGATTGGAATTTTTAAACTGTGCTGTTTTCTCACAGTCCGATCATTAGAGGGAATTTTGAAAGGAATTGCCGAAGAAGCCTAACATACAGGTCGCATCTTGCGAAATTGGGGCTTAATAGCCACATCTGGCTTGGGCCCCGTATGTTGGTGATGAATGTGTGTTTTGAGCCTTAAAAACTGAATTAATTGCCAAGACTTCAAAAAACTGAGATATTACATGTAAAAGTATAATTTTTTTTTAATCTTAAAAAAATCAAAAGATCCGGTGGCAGTCTAGGCCCACCTTCCTACAGAGTGACAGCAGGGAAGGAGAGTGGCCCCCTCTAGCCCCATGCACAGGGCACTCCACTTGGCAACATTGCTCATCAAGTACCCCTTATGCCTGGGGGATTCCTGCTTGGCCAAAAGGAATCTGAATTTATAAGCCTGGCAGTAAAAAAATGTAGGTGAAGAGAGCATTTGAGAGCTACAATAAAATCTCGTTGAACAGAATGATTTTTATACCAGAGAAGCACAGGCAGGAGATACTGTAGACAAGCAGGTCTCCTACAAAGATAACCCCATAGGCACATGCACTAAATA
>PVKH010047068.1:0-10333 GCA_004027955.1 Chaetophractus vellerosus | reverse complement strand
ATTTTCTCTATGAGTATGTCATCTGTTTCCTACAGATGGGATCCCATCCCATACAAATGTCAAATGACAATAAGTCCTATAAAAAAATATAAAGCAGGGTAATGGATAGAGAGTGACAGGGAATGAGGGAAGGAGGTGAATAAAGAGTGGATGGTAACAAGGGAGGCATCTCTGCAAAGATGGCATTTGAGCAGAGACATGAAGGAAATCATTAGATGCCACGGGGAAGAACACTCTTGGCGGAGGGAACAACAAATGAAAAGGTCCTGAGGTAGGAGGATATTTAGAGTGTTCAAGGGACTGAAGAAGGTCCAGGGTGCCTGGAGTAGAGCGGGGATGGGGGTGGGGTGGGGGAGAATGTGGGGGTAGGAAATGAGATCAGAGAGGTGGCAGAGGGCCAGATTCAATGAGGCATTGTAGACACGGTGAGGACTTTAAATTTTATTCTGAAAGAAACAGGAATCCATTGGAGCATTTGAGCAGAGAAATAACATGATATGACTTATATTTTAAAGGATCGCTCTGCTGTGTGGAGAATGCACTGTAGAGGGGCAAGAGTGGAAGCAGGGAAAACCATTAAAAGGCAATTCCAGGGAGCAGATGTGGCTCAAGCAATTGGGCACCCGCCTCCCACCCGGGAGGTCCCGGGTTCGGTTCCCAGTGCCTCCTAAAGAAGACAAGAAGACAGATGAGGGAGCCATCTGGAGGGATGGGGATAAAAATTATAAATAAATATTTTTTAAAGGCAATTCCAGTTGTCTAGGGAAGACAGGATTGTCTGTTGACTAATGTGTATAGGACGTGAGACATCAGGTGTTTATTTCTGTAAATATTAATTCAAGATGTTTATTATCTATCCAAGAGAAGATGTCAAGTAGACAGTGGGGTTTCAGCTTGGAGGAGTCATATAAATTAGAGATATCAATTAGGGAATTATCAGATGACATCAAATAGGGCTGAAAGAGCTGACCACTGGATTTAACAATGTGGAGATTATTGGGGACAATGAAGGAAGCTGTTTTGGTGGGTGGTGGAAATGAAGTCTGATTTAAATGGGTTCAAGAAAGAGAATGTTTGCCTTTTGGAGTAATGAAAATGTTCTAAAATTGACTGAGGTGATGACAGCACAACTCTATGATGAAAGTGAGAGCCACACAGTATAACTTTGGATTGTATAACCAGTGAACCTCATGGACTGCCGTTAACAGTACAAATATGAGAACATTTTCTCATGAACTATAACAAATATATAATGCTAATACATAGTGTTAATAATAAGGTGGTTTGTGAGAAAAATACCCCAAATGTAAGCTATGGACTATAGTTAGCAGTAGTATTTTGATGATGGTCTTTCATCATTTGTAACCAATGTTCCACAACACCAATGCAAGGTGTTGGTGGTGGGGTGATGTTATGGGAATCCCGTATGGTATTCATGATTGCTCTGTAAACTCACAACTTCTCTAATTAAGGGGGCAGGCAGGGAGAGAATGGAGGAAAGGACATGGAGTCAAGGATGGAATACAACTCTTTTGAATAAAAAGGAGCAGAAAACTGAGGAGGTAGCCAGAAGGGGACATGGGGCCAAGGGAGGTTTTGTTTTGATTTGCAGGCTGACGGGAATGATCCAGTAAAGAGAGGAAAATTAATGATGTGGAAAAGAAAGCAAGGCCAATCATACAGGAGATAGGGGTTGGTCTTAAATAGGAACACAATGAGTTCACCATAGTTTCCAGAGGGAAGGCAGGAAAGAGGGACACAGACACAAAATGGGTGGGTCATTATGGTGGTGAGAGCTCATGGAAATTCCCTTCTGATTGCTTCAATTTTCTTAGTGAAATAAGAAACAAGGTCATCAGCTGAGAGTAAGGAAGGGTGAGGAGGGATTGGTGGTTTGAGGAGAGAGAAGGTGGAAAACGGACATCTAGGAGAATTAGAGAATGAGCTGACCAGAAATCTAATAGGATCGCTGGGTGGCACCACCGTCCCCCTTAAGGTTTGTGGTCACACTGACCACTAACCTTCACTGAGGACACATCCTTCTGGTCTGAACAACCCTCACACATGGCTTCTGCCCTAGCCCTTGGGAACGACACACCTCATCTCAGCATATTGAGACCATTTTTCCCAGCACCATGGCTTTGGAAAGGATGGCTTTCAGGCAGGGTGCCCTGGGAAGACTGCACCCCTGAAAATGCAGCAGAGCCATCTCTCTTCTTCTCCCTATTTCTCTCACTCATGCTGTCTTATCTGGGAGACAGGGATTAATGCTATAACTCTTCTTTCATTCCCCTGGCCATCAGGCTAGGTACTTCTGGAACACAAAGATCAGCAGGGATCCTGCCTGTACACAATAAATTTCTGATCTGGTTGGGGAGCAGTGATCTATACACACGCAACGATGTGCAATAGCTCATTTGACTTGGCTGTGAGTACTTTCAGGGCTATAGATAACTAGAGTAGGGGTATGTGATTCAGAGCAGATACTAGAAGGGACTGGAAATGGGAGAGATCAGCAAGGGCTTGGAGTCAACGGAGGACATGTTCACTGGTTCACTGGGGCAGTGGGACTTGAGCTCAATCATCAGGCCTGCTAATCATCTTGGGGGCTTTCCAATGTGTGCTCTGGAATACGTTAATGAGTTCAATTTCACCCAGTGCTACAGCTCTGCTCGATGTCTTTGAACTGACATGCCCTGTCAAAATATGTGGAAATTGAGTTGCCCAAGTCCAGACCTCCCATGGAGGCCCAGAAGGAAGAAAGAAAGGACTGCTCACATGCTGGCCGCCGCCACCTCGCTCCCTCCTAGACAGCGGGATGTAGGGACCTTTGCCCATACTTCTCAGGCTCGTTTCCATTTTTGTCCTCAATTTTCTTTATCCAGAGTTTGCCCATATTTGGGGGTAGGAGTGGCATCAAAGGAGAGATACAGTGTCACCCTCCCAGGCTGGCCTCCTCCCAGCTCCTGGGAGACTGGGATGCGTACATCATCTCTCTTCCTGTGGTCCAGTGACAGACCCATGCCTTTGCCTCACGCTGAGTCTCCATGGGAAACACCATGTACTCGTGCTGAAATCTGATGAAAAGACAAGTGCCACAAACCATTTAATTTTATTTCTTTTATTATTATTATTATTATTATTATTATTATTATTATTATTATTATTATTATTATTTAGGAGGTACCAGGGATTGAACCCAGGACTTCATACTGTTCCACACACTCACTTGGCAACTCAACTCTAGATTGTTACTTAATTTCTATTAATAGTCAATGTTTCTCCAATTAGAATGCCATATTCTTGAGAGCAAGTGATTTATGTTGAGCATTTTCTCCCTACAGCAACCTTATATGCTAAGTTACTATTACTGACTCCATTTTGCAGAGGAGGAAACTGAGGCAGAGAGATGGGTAAACAAACGGTCCAAGCTATATAAGCAGCTCCTTACATTTTTATTGAATGAGAAAGTAAATTTGGACATTTTCAAAAGCTTCCTTTTCAACTCCCTTTTCTCAAGCAACTTTAAGATACTATTTGGAGTTCATAATTAAAGTATTGGAAGCCAACGATTTGAAGGGAGCAACTCAAATTGAGTGCATTGAGATAGCAAAACAGTGAAGAGATGCTCCTTAATTAGTTTATTAGCCTGCAGAATGCAAAACGGTGAAGCCTGGTATCTAAAGCAAGAGATAAAAAAGCAAGGCAGAGTCAGAAGATAACGGATTTCAGCAGTCCCAGTGTTCTGTCTCTGGAAATCACAGCTGATTTTTCAATCAACCAACCAACTGGAACTTATCAGATGACTTTTAATGAAAGCCCACAAGTTCCAGGCAGGGCACACTAGAGTCTTCAGAAGACATGGGCCCTCTCTTTCAGGGCCTTAGGGTCTTAAAAAAAGGATCCACCATGAGAACCTAAGGGAGGATTGAGCTTGGGAGGGTGAAAGGACAAGCTTCAGGGCTTGCTTTCACATGGCCTAACATTTCAGTCAAGGAACACAACCCCTGGGGAAGCAGGGACACCAGTAAGTCCACATGCACCAAAAGACTACTGATTTTTAATAGTTTCAGATAAGGGTGGCATCAGCATTGACAATAATCATTCAGTCAGTCAACAAGCATTTCTGAGGCTCTACTATGTGCTGCGCACAGGTCAGCTAGCCCAGTGGAGCTGTCCTTAGAGCCAGCAACTGGGGGACCTCATTGTTCTATAGACACCATCAAGCTGGAGTTGCAGGTTGACTCAGCATCAGGCAGAGGGCCAGCTGGGCTAACAAGTCATCTGACCAGATCTTAACCAATCAGCAAATCACCTCCTGGCTTGCTGTCCTGTCACCAAGGCAATGGGGGTAGGCCTGGAACTGGCTGCCAAGTGCCTGCACTCCCACCCCCGTCCCTGTTCACAGCAGCTCAGGGCACTGGCTGTCCTTTTGTGACATTTCCCTCACCTCCTCTGCTTGACTGCCTTGCCCCCCCACAACACCTCTACTCATTATTGTCCCTAGTGTTAATACTAGCCTGCCCTTGAAGTTTCATTTTTACTAGGTTTCATGTCAGCTGCCTTACTGGGTGGGAGGGAGGAGACATCTCACCCCACAATGAAGCCCTGAAAATAGTTGCTATCAAGTGGGCTGGCTGAGATGAAAGGAAAAAGTGGCGTAAGTATTTACTGAAACTGATCAGGATGAAGTGGAAATCCCCAAAAACAAAGATGCAAAAACACTCTACTGTTTCTAGTAGGATGGAAAGATTTGTGGATCAAGTGGGGAGGGAAGATGAGGTGGTGGGAATATGATGTAAAATAGTATACATGATACAAAAAATGAGCTGATACATCTCTTTAGATGAAAGATGTAAATTTTCAAGCATGCAGAATAGTAGAGAAAATAATCTAGCAGTGCCCACATGAAACAAAGGCTAACATTATTCTTTTGCTTCAAGTCTTTTCAGAATTAGATGTTACAGATCCGATTGAAGCTCCCCTTTTAATCTTTCTGATTTCATTTCCCCCCTTCCCCAAAGTACAGATAATTTTCAAAAAGAATGAGAGCTACTGAGTCATCATACTGGGATCATTTTTTCATTGCCTTTCATTGGTTTTTGCTTCATGTTAAATGTAATAGAGCTTTATTAAACAACTACCAGTTTGTTAAAAATGTATGTAAAATTAAGCAAATTCTATTTCTTTTATATCCTATTGTACTTGAATGAACCAAACCTGGTTCACATGACACTTCTGGTCCCTTATTTTACAGCCTAAAAGAAATGGAGATTGAATATGTCTTCCTCCATTATGCCCTGGAAAAGAATCTGTCCCTCTGGAGTCAGTTTCTGAAGGTCACCTCTTTCAACATCCATTTTCCACGTGTGGCCTACATCACTTCTAGATAGAACAGTTCTCACTGCATGTAATATCAACAGGGGTTGATCTACGCACTTTACATGTATGGACTCAACAACCGTTTAGGAAGACACAGATCTTATCCCCGTTTTACAGATGAGAAAGCTCATCTGCAAAATGTACTTGTCTTTGCTTATTTCTATGAAAAAAATACCATGGTGGTCATGAACTCTTGTGCGCAGAATAAACTGGAGCCCCTGACCAATTTCATGTTATTGCGCTATGTAATTACTGGGTCTTCAATAGCCTAAGGCTGCAATCCATCTAGCCACTGTGTCAAAGCTTGATTATATTGTAGCTATTCCCTTGACTTTCTTCAAATATAGAGTTTTCATTTATTCGTAGAGAACTAACCAGTAGATAGAATGTCTAGTACTCTCATTGGGCCCAGATCACCCATTTCGCACACAGGAATATGTGAGCCATTTATCTTCATGAGCCCAAGGAAAAGCAGGGACTCTAGAGAGGTTAGAGCAGAGGCACTCAGCAGCAGTTACACATAAGCCACAAACAGCAGCAGGGGGAGTGGGAAAGACGGTGCCCACACAACCATAAGCCCCTCTCTACCCACTTTCTTTCATTCTACCTTTTGAACCATCCTTCCCTTCCCTACTGGCCTGGCCAAACTGTAATCTTTCTTCGATGTCCAATTTATTAGTACATCTCCAGTGAAGCCCTCCTGGACCACAATGATGGCTTCTCATCTCTTGACCCTTAATGCTGTATAATTGTATCCTGTGTCTTTTTTGAACTTCCAGAGCACAGGGATCATATCTCATACTTATATATACCTAATGGCATCTATCTTAAAACCCATTGGGGTGCTGGTTATTTCCTGTTTGAAGAGCATGGAGGTGAGCATGAGGGACTGGATAGAGAAAGGGAGATTAGCATCATGGCAACAACCAGCCCGCCCAGAGGAGGCAGATGGTGTTGCTGGATCATTGTACAGCTACACAGCAATCTCCCAGTCCTAGAAGGGGAGTTATTGGCCCCCCTCCATTCCCAGTAAGAAATAATATGGACATCAAAGGGACCTGCAAATGCCTCCTAGCCCTGGTTTACAGGAGGCTCAGTAGAATCTGCCTTTAGGTTGTTCTGATGATGGGAATGAAACAGAAGACAATGGCAGCAGAGTGAAGGGGGTCAAGAACATGGACCCTGGAGCTGGAGGGCCTGGGTCCAAATCCCAGCTCTACCAGCTGGATGATCTTGAGCAAGCTACTTAACCTCTCTATGCCTCTGTTTCTTAATCTGGAAAACCAGGCTATTGACAATAGCACCTATACCATAAGGTCGTTATGAATTGAATATGTTGCTATTCATAAGGCACTTAGAACATGGTCTCATATACAGTGGCACCATACTAGTATTTGCTATTATTTTTTGTAGCCCTATCCTCTCATCTAGTGTTTTCTTTTCTAATAAAATAGGGCTTTCATTCAGACCACTTAACTTTTAGCTTCTCATACCATGTTTTGTCTCCAACATACCTACTTAATGTACGTGAATGATTTTTGGAAAAGCAATCAGCAGAAATACATATTGGCTGACATAATGAAGTGGTCTGGAAGACCTGAGTTCAAATGCCACTGCTATTCCCTAATGTCCCTGAGTCTCAATATCCTTATCTGTAAAATGGGGCTAATAGTACTTTCTTCATATTATTGTTATAAAATTAAAAATTATACTATAAATAAGAATTAGCTGGCACGTAGTAGGAACTCAATTAGTGATGGCAACTTTCATCATCATTCTCATCATCATAAGTTGGGTTTCTTCCATGTTTCTTAGAGTATATAGCATAGTGCTAGAACTTAATTTTAAAGATATTTATTACCATACTTATTTAGAGTTTTAAGATCTTCTACAAAAAAACTGACTGCTTCTTTTATATAAGCTAACATGGGCTTTGTAAACATATTATCATGTAATTCTAATGTTTCCTACCAATTAACAATGATGTGCTAAAGAATTCTAAAAACAGTTTTGCATCTTGTTCATATTTTAAACACCAAGGTTTCATTATTAATATGTACACTGAAATGACTTTTTCAAAAAAGAAAGGCTTGACTTAAGTAGTATCCTAAAATTGGTTATCATATTATAAGTAGTGGAAGGCATCAATATTTTAAAAGAAACTGAGTACCAAAGGAATACAGTGAGTCCTTGTTCAAGAGGTACATTGCCAACAGAAAACTTTGTGGTGAAAAGCAATTACTCAAAATTCTTTTGAAGTTACAAGAGATTTTTTCCCTTTGAAACTTCAGAGGCCAGAACACTATACACCATCCAGAGAAGAGCAGGAGGAAGAGGCTAATAAACTATGGTAAAGAGCAGTAAATTGCTTTTTCCACACAGTGGCCACTGGTGCCCATCCCCCACTCTTACAGCAGGCTGCCTTAGGCTAGCTCGCTGGTGATAGAAAGGGACATAAAAATCCTCTTCCCCAAGAACAGGGATGGGCATGGCTGATCACCAATCATGGCTTTTGATTAGTGAATTCAGATTTCTGGGTACCCAGCTCTGAGGGCAGCTATTGTTTTAACCCACCCCAGATGAAGGTGGTAGCAGCCATCATTTCAACCCTCCCTGGACAGGGGAAGAGGTAGTGGAGATTTAAAGATGCAGCACTTCCTCAGGGTTGCAGGGGACAGTTTGCTGAAAGGCTGCACTTGCTGGGCAGGCCAGGAAAGCTCAGGTGTGGGGAGCTGTTGGAGAAGCTTTGGGGGGCCCTTTCTAATCTCTTTCCCAGGGGCACTTTGGAGCTGGTCTCTGCCACCTTCATTGGTCTCTGGCCCTGCTTTGGCTGGGAAAGACTGACTTGGGAAAGACCTCTCCAGGGTGACCATCCTCCCAGAATTTGCCCTCCAGGCAAAAGCAGCTAGAGACAAAAATTAAAGTGAAAAATCTACAGAGGTGGACAGTCTGGGACAAAGGCCCGACAGCTTCAAATACCCAGGAGAGGAAGGTCTGTCTCCTGGGAAACAAAGGGGACAACCAAATTCCTATAAACAGGGGAACTCCAAAACAACTAACAAGCAAAATGCTGAGAAAACAGAGGACCAGAAAGACAGGGAAAACCCTGCACACTGCATTCGCCTTGGGCAGACCTTCCTTGAGGCTGAAGCTCAAGAAAATCTCTGTCTTATCACCACCTGGTTACAAAATCAAGAAACAGCCATTTCAGGGAATAAATTAACATTTTGAAATATTAAAATCCACAGGGTAAAACAAAACAGTACAAGACAAAGAAACAGGAAATGATGACCCATCCAAAGGAAAAGAATAAACACCAACAAAGAAGATGAGAATGTGGACATACCAAACAAAGCCTTTAAAAATTTATCTTAAAAATGCTCAAGGAGATGAAGGAAAATCCAGAGAAAGAACTAAAGGTGATCAGGAAAACAATGATTAGCAATACGAGAGTTTTAGTAAGGCGATAGAAATTGTAAAATGAACCAAACAGAACTACTGGAGTTGAAGACCATAATAACTGAAATGAAAAATGCCCAGGGGGATTTCAAGAGCATAGTGGAGCTGGCAGAAGAAAGAATCAGTGAACTTGAAGCCACTTGAAATGAATCAGGCAGAGGAACAGAAAGGAAAAAGAAATATTAAAAGTAGAAATAGATTTGAACAAACAGCCTTCAGGGGCCACTGCTGCTGATGCTGCCACTGTCCCAGGGCCACTGAGGGCACCAACCTCCAGTTCCAGCAGTGAGGCAGCTGCCACATCTCTGTCTCGAAAGCCCCAGGAAACATCTACCCTCTGGGAGACAACGCTCAAGGAACCAGGAAAACCATTCCCTGGAACATCTGACTTGTAATTCAAGCTTGAGTTGATGTCAATCAAGGGGGCAAACAGGCTGAACTGCTCAAGTGAACTGGAGTTTTCAAATGAAAAAAATACTGAGAAAATCTCCCAGCTCACTTCCCTGGAGCTGTCAGATGTCACAGCATCCAGAGAAAAAAAGCACATGTTTAGCTGAAAAACCTGGCTATCTGGACTCTGTTTATGCTATGGCAGCTAACATTTTTCAGGGTATTTGAATCGAGAAGTCACCAGAGAGTCTTAATAAAGTATCAGAATGAACCCCTGCCATCCTTGTCTGAGTCTGAGGATGAATCCTTTCAGTGTTTGTCCTATTAGCTGGCTTTCAGTGCTCTGAAGTGTGAGTAGTACCAGTCTTTGAAGATCAACACTAAAAGAATATAATAATGAGAGAATTTGTGGAATGTAGCTCCATCTTCCCCAACCCCCAAACATACTGGGTTGTTTTTTATGCTTATGCATATCTTTGCTCAGTTGCAAATGTCAAGGAATTAGGAAAGACCCAGTCAAACAAGTTCTTTCAGGCCAGAACTGCTTTTCACCACAGATTTCCCTATGGCTAGCACAGTCCCTCGCACTTAGATAGGTGTAATGCACAGCCATTATATTGAATAAGGAAACAATTCGATTAGTAGGAAGAACAGAATCCATGTTGATGTATACAATTACAGTTTTCCCTCCTATCATCCATGTCTTTCCGTTCCCTGTGTTTACATCTTATATTTTAGTTTATGAACTTTGATTAAAACACACTGTAATGGTTTGAGTTTGATTTAATTATGAATTCCAAAAATATAGATTAGATTATGTTTGTAAGCTAATCTGTTCATCTGGGCATGATTAAGTTATGAGTAGGGCGTTAACTGCCACGTCAGTGAGACGTTGAGCCCCACCCCTCGGTGGGCGTGGTCTCAAGTATAAAAGGCTAGACAAGGGGCAGATTGAGAGAAGCAGATTGAGAGCAGAGCTTTGGAGAAGGAGACTTGAAAAGCAGTTTTGATGCTGGAGTGAGCCATTCGCCCGATAGTCTACAGCTGGCCTTGTGGAGAGACGCAAAGCATAGAAAGCCTCATGGTCTACAGCTGAACTCGT
>PVKH010047067.1:0-10326 GCA_004027955.1 Chaetophractus vellerosus | reverse complement strand
CTCCAGATCTTCTTCTTTTACCTCAACTCTGCCGTGTCTACTGCCGGTAACCACAGCCCCTCTCACCAGAGGCCTTTCTTCTGTCTTAGGGATGGCCAGAGACTATGTGCCATCTTTCACACTCACTGCCCCTGAATACCACATTCTTCTCCAGAGTCCCAGAGGAACAGGTTCCTCTCTTTGAGGCCTGGTAAGGCTAACTCCTCCATGTGCTTTCTGGATTTCACCCCATACTCGATTGAATAGTGTCCCCCTCAACCCTCAAAATTCATTTCCAGCTGGAACCTCAGAATGTCACCTTATTTGGAAATAGGGTCTTTGAGATTGTAATTAGTTAAGATGGTTATACTGGATTGGGGTGGCCCCGGATCCAACATGACTAGTATCATTATAAGAAGAGAGGACACACAGAGCCATAGACATGCAGGGGAAAAGGCCACATGAAGCTGGAGGCAGGGATTGGAATATGCTACCACCATGCAAGGAACACCGAGGACTGCCGTCCACCACCAGCAGCTAGACCAGGCAAGGAAGGATTCTTCCCGAGAGCTTTTGGAGGGAACATGGCCCTGCCGACACCTTGATTTCAAATTTCTGGCCTCCAGAACTGTGAGAGAATGAAGTTCTGTTGTTTTAAGCCACCAAGTTTGTGGTACTTTGTTCTCATAGCCCTAGGAAACCAATACAGATTTTTGGTAGCAGCGGCAATTCCTTTAGAATTTCACCTCCATTATTATTCCTTGCATCTTCAATTTCTCCTTCTTGAGCTCTTTAATTTTTGTCTTCACTCATAATCACCCTATTCTTATATAAAAATCTAAAAAGCTTCCAAATCTGGCTTGTCTTTGTAGCCCTTCAATAACTGTTTCCATTTCTCACCGCTAAGTACCTTTATTTCCTTGTAATATTAAATTCTTAATCCCTTAATAGCTATCTATCACCTGTCACATCACATTCTAACTCTTCTGGCTGGTTTTTCAAGGCCTTGCTTAATTTGGGTTCTCTCAAGTTGTCAACCCCCTTTGTGTGTTTCCTCTACTCTAACCAGACATTCCTACCTCTAAGTTTTTGCTCATGCTCTTTCCCCTTCTTTTATTTCTGGAATGTTCGAAAGCCTCCTGCAGCCTCTTTCTTCCCTTCTTTCTGTTTCCATAAAACCCACTCCGTTTTCAAGATCTAACTCAGGGCTCTCTCCTCTGTGAAGATGTTCCCATCTTCTTCAAAACACACTTGTTTATTTTTGGAACTCCTTTTACAATTTTAATCATGACCACATTTATATGTCTTCTAGTTCACTAATGATTTTTGTGAATTCTTTTAGCCTCTTTGACTTGATTTTAAGCTGTTTAACACCAAAGACCATGCCTTTGTCCCTCTTTCTGTCCCTCATAGAGCTGAGCACAGTGACAAACACATATTAAGATTGAAATAAATTCATATTCATGAATTATAGGACAGTCATGGAATATTCAGCCAAGATAGCCAGTGATTTCTGTTAGGCGACAATGTGCTTAATCTACTAGAATTCTCTGAGGGGGTCAAATAGCATGTCGGCATAATTTCTTTAACCTTTCAAAAGGCTTTGACAAAGTTCCACAGCAGAGGTTATTTAAAAATAAATGTGAGTCATGATGAGATTGTGGGGAATGTTTTGTCATGGTTAGGGAACTGGCTTAGGGATTGGAAACAGCCTGAACCAACTCTTCTAAGTAACGAATTCCATATGTTTACAACCTTCCCACCCAAAGAAGATGAACCTTTCTCTCAATGGGAAGGTGATAGGAACGGTCCCCCAAATGGTACACAGCTCAGTTTTATTTAGCATATTTTGGAAGAGTTTACAACGAAATCTTTCTCTGAAATAGAATGCCAAGTCAAAAGAGGGAAAACTCTAGAAGACTTTGGGAGGATACATATCATCAGAGAAGTGACTGATGGGCATGAATGCTGGCAATGATAAGGGCACACATTGGAGAAAAAACAACGCAAGCTGGTTTTAAAAGGTGATGAGTTCTGAGCTCTCTGTTACCACCAAGCAAGGGAACAAAGACACTGGGTTCTCTGGATAGGCTAATAATTTGGCACCTCTTCAAAGAGTGTTTTTACATATTTTATGAACATTTATTTGGAAGAAGGGCCAAGTGCTCCCTAGGGGAAAAGCTGAGAAGGTAACAGCCCACAACCTCTTCTCTGCTCTGGAAAAATTCACTTCAACCCCAGAGTTGCATATTCTCATTAGGGGGAAACAACAACAACAAAACACAGCTGCAGTTGACGTAACTCACCTTTCTTAGCGACCATCTATTGTTACTCTATCCAACATTAGTCTCATACTCTTACATGCTCAACTCAAATGATACTGGTTTTCCAAATCTACTTCTATTTGGTAAGGAGGGAATCTTATAGTAAGAAGAGTTGCCTTGTTGCTGATAGTCTTTGGGAGGGGGGAGGAGAAGAGAATGCACAACCAATCTGAAAAACACGGATGACCAGAAAGAAAAGGGCTTTATTGAAGAAGAAAGTATGAATCTCACCTTACAAAAATGTTGCCCAGAACCATTATGAGGGGGTTTTCTAAGATAGGTATGGGGTTCCAGGGACCACCAGACCCAATGCGAACACTGCTTGCAGCGACTGGTAAGACATTGAGCGCAGTGGTGTTGTAACCCTTGTCGTTGTATATTTTGTAGCTCCATATTTCAAATCTGGAAGCCTCTGTAACAAATGCTCACAGAAAATGTGAAAATTTCAACCCCTGGCCTTTCATTCTATTATAAAGAGGGATTTAAACAGAAAACAAGTATGCACGAAGCTAGTCTTATTTTAGGTTTCAACCCATCTGCTGGTAAAGCCAAGATTAGAACAGTTCACATAAAAATCATCATTCTGAATTAAGCAGATAACAGTGACTTTCCTATTTAGCAACTAAAATACATAAAGCTGAAGTCATGCTAGATTGAGCACCATACAGATTTGTGCAAGGACTATTTTGAAAGGAGAAAGCAGAACTTTTTCTCTTCCTTTTTGTTTTTAATTTAAATAAGTCCTGCAAAATGATCATGACCATTTCTTTTTAGACAACTTAGCAACAAAATGACTAAAAGGAAGAGAGAAGTGAAGGAGAGAAGGAAAATCTGGATTTATGATTGTATATATTTAAGTAAGATTTCAATGAAATAATTTAGGCTAACACACTTAACTTATTGTAATTTTTCCCCTTAAAGATGTCCAAAGAATGTAGTCTTGATTATAAAACTCTCCACATATTCCTAAATATATAAGGAAGGTATGGGGAACAGGCAGCACTTGAAGCTAAGGGATACTGATGACAGAGAGAAGAGCCTGACAATGGTGAGGATTCCATGGGCAGAGCTTCTCCACCGCCAGACTCACATCGCAAACTAAGTGAGAGCCACAGGGCAAGGAAAGGTAGTGTTAGATCTCAAAACCACCTTGTCAAAGTGTTTGGAGGAAATTAAACGAATGGATAGGATAGGGTGACTACAGAGCAAGGGGAAAAAACTGCAGCACAAATGCTGTATGTGTTCGAGGAATTGGATAACAAAAGTTAAAACTTGAGTAGGAAATTTACCAAAAGTGGGCTTCAAAGGCCAGTTTTAGGCCAGAAAATAAATGAAGCGGCCAAGAAGACATCTCCTGACATACTAGCAATGGTCAGACCCTTCAGAAGGCACCAAATCCAGGTAGCAACTCCACAATTCAAGTGACGAGGGAAAGGAAAGCTTGATGCAGATGGTAGAAAATGGCATCAAATGAGAGTATGAAAAGGGGTTAAAAAAACCCAGAGTTGTTTAGCTTGGAGAGGTGTCTTAGTTTGCCAGGGCTGCTATGACAAACACCACACAATGGGCTGGCCTACACAACAGAAATTTATTGTCTTACTGTTTTGGAGGTTAGAAGCCCAACATCACGGTACCGATAGGGCTTGCTTTCTCCTGGAGTCTGTAGCATTTTGACAATCCTCTGGCACATGGTGATCTTCTTTTATCTCCTTTTGTCTGCTCCTTTCATTTCTGACTTCTACTTATACTTATAAGGACTTCAGCCATAATGAATTAAGATCCACCTTCATTCAGTATGATCACACCTTAATTTATAACATCTTCAGAAGTCCTATTTACAAATGAGTTCACAACCACAGGAAAGTGGGCTACGATTTGAACATGTGTTTTTGTGGGATACAAAATTCAATCCCCAACAAGAGGTAAAGTGAAAGATAAAGATTTATTTCTATTAAGACACGTAGGCAAAGGGAGAAAGTACAGTACTGGTGACCAAATAGTTCTCCATCTCATGTAATAGTGAAAAAAATAGAGTGCACAATTTTTTAAACTACAAGGATTTAGATTGGTAACAACCTTAAAGGGCAATCATGGAGAACTCACTGAGGTATTGATAGAAAGTATTGAGCTTTTCTCTAAGAGAGCTTTTAAATCAGTTTATTGAGGTACAATTCTGTCCAGATGAACTCTCTAGCTGCTGCTAATTTTTATGCACCTCTAAGAGGAGGGGCGAGAGGTCAGGAGAAGAGAAATGATTGAATCCCAATGGGAGTAGCAGGAATGGAAACAGATAGGACACTCTTTGGGGATGTGGTGGAGGAAGCAGACAGAGTGTGACTTGGCGAGAACTTCCCTCCTGGTAGGAAAGGGATGAGTCAATGAATCCAGGGTCGCCTGCTGAAAAAGGGAGGTCATGTTTGGAGTTCTCTGAGTGGAAGGAACTGTGTAAATATTAGGCTGTCTTTTAAATTAAGCTTCACCTACGGCAAATTATTTTCAGTATTTGCTAATACTTTCTACTCTGTGTGTACAGCCAACTCCTCCAGTTCCAGCAGCTTCTTCAGGATCTTCTCAGCAAAGGGGTTGGGAGGTGCTTTGTTGTTGTTGTTGTTGTTGTTGTTTAATGTCTTAAATCTTGGTTGAATGTCAAAATGCTTCTGTTTTACCAAAGAGGTCCCCAGAAAGGGAAAAATAGTGGATGAGGTGAAATGTACTAAAATTTGGCCTTTCTTTGCAAGGTAGTTTGAGAAATTCTTACAGGTGTAACAGTTTCAGTTGTTATTTAACTATTTAATGAGTGATGATTCATGGCTGGACCTGGAAAACTTAGACTGGAAAAGTAAATCCCATTTTGGTGATGCTTTTACTTCTCAGGCAACTATTCTAAAAGTTCATACACCGGGCACAACTCTCTGAGGAGTTGAGAGAGAAATCTGTTTTATGGGGATGGTTACTGTGTGAGACATATTGAGAAAACATTGGAAAATGTGACTTTCCTTATGACATTTGCTGTCTCTGACTTTACCATGAGGAAAATCTGAGGATCAATGAATTCCAATAAAGTGCAAGCTGATGCCACCCCAAATATCGACTTTCCTAGGTCAGGAGTAAACATGGACCTCTCTGTGGGATTGCCTTCACATTTTCATGTGTTTTATATTTGGGATTGAACCAGGGAGGGAGAAAAGGCACGATATTCAGGAAATGTTATGATAACATTTTTATTGCTACATCTTCTTGAAATTGGTATTTTGAGTCCCACTGAGGATATTTTCAATACATGCAGACTTTGAGAAATTATAAACAAGCAGTTTCTAAGTCAGATCTGTATACTTTGAATTCAAAATACAATCAATCTGAGGGGAAGCATAGAGAGATTGAGAGGTGATGTGGGTTTTTTTGTTGTTGTTTGTCTGTCTTTTTTTTAAGAGCGGGATTAAAAAAATTATTGAAGTATATCACTCATAAATAAACATACATAAACAATAAGTGAATAAGTACTAGTTGTGAACTTTCAAAACAAACATAAATAACACCATACAGGGCTCTCATACCTCACCCTGCCACCAATACCTTGCTCTGTTGTGAAACATTTTTAACTAATGATTAAAAACATCCTCAGAATATTACTACTAACCAAAGTATCTTATATTTGGTGTATTCCCCCCAACCCAGACTATTATTATTATTATTGCTATATTATTTATACATGAACATACATAAATAATAAGTGTATAGTAAAAGTTGTGAACTTGTAAAGCAAACATTCATAACATCATACTGGGGGCCCACCACCAACACCTTGCATTGTTGTGAGACATTTGTTACAAATTATGAAAGAATATCATTGAAATCTTACTACTAAATATGGCTCTTATCTTACCTTTGGTGTATTTTTCCCCAACCCATTCTATTTTTTAAAAATATATTTTTATGACAGAAGTTGTAATCTTACAAAATAATCAAGCACATATGCAGAATTCCCATACAACACCCCTCTATCAGCACACCATACCATGGTAGAACATTTATTACAGATTATGAGATGATATCATCAGACTATTATCAGATCCATAGCATACATTTGGCACACATTTTCCAAACTCCCCCATTACCAATACAGTGTAACTTTGGCTTACTTGCAAGATTATTACATTATTACTGTTAACCACAGTCCATAGGTCACTCCAGTTGTATTTTTCCCATGCTTCTCCACATTCCCACCACCTTGCAAAAGTGTTGTACATCTGCTCTAGCTCACAAAGGACACTCTTGCATCTGTACCCTCAACCACAATTCTCGTCCACCTGTGGGTTTACTGTGTTATTCAGTCCCTAGATTGTTCTCTAGCTTTCTTTCAATTGGCATTTACATCCTTAGACTACCCTTTTCAGCCACATTCCCATTTATAAACCAGCTGTTACTCACTATAATGTGTTACCATCAACTCTATACATTTCTACGTTTTTACAGTAAAGTTAATTAAAACTTCTATATATATTAAACATCAGTAGTCCATCTCAGTCCTCCTCTTATCTCCATTAAGAATCCACCATCTACCACCAGGTCTTGAAGATATTTTCCTACATTATCTTCTAGAAGCTTCATGGTTCTTGTTTTTATATTTAGGTTTTTGATCCATTTTGAGTTAATTTTTGTATAAGGTGTGAGATAGGAGTCCTTTTTCCTTCATTTGGCTATGGATACCCAGTTCTCTCAGCACCATTTGTTGAATGTACTTTTCTGCCCAAGCTGGGTGGGTTTGACAGGCTTGTCAAAAATCACTTGACCATAGATGTGAGAGTCTGTCTGAACCATCAATTTGGTTCTATTGGTCTATGTGTCTGCCTTAATGTCAGTACCATGCTGTTTTACCACTGTAGCTAGGTAATATGATTTTAAGTCCAGTAGTGAGAGTCCTCCAACTTCGCTTTTCCTTTTTAAGATGTTTCTGGCTATTCAGGACCCCTTACCTTTCCAAATAAATTTGATAATCATGTTTTTCATTTACTTTAAAATGCTGGTGGAGTTTTTATCAGGATTGCATTGAATCTGTATATCAATTTGAGTAGAATTGACATCTTAATGATATTTAGTCTTCGAAACCATGAGCATGGAATGTTCTTCCAATTATTTAGGTCTTTTTAAAATTTCTTTTAACAATGATTTGTAGTTTTCTGAATACAAGTGCTTTATGTTGTTGGTTAAGTTTTTCCCAAAATATTTGAGCTTTATCTGTATATTTTATTTTCACCACACTTTTGACACTTTTACTTACTTTTACTGATATAATCTTCATTTCTAGACTCTCTTCCAAGCCTTTCTCATGTGTCTTTTTTTCTTCAAGCTGTAGCACACCCTTTAGTATTTCCTGCAAATCTGGTCTTTTGTTTACAAGCTCTCTCAGTTTCTGTTTATCTGTGAATATTCTAAACTTGCTCTCATTTTTGAAAGACAATCTTTTTGGATATAAGATTCTTGACTGGAAGTTTTTCTCTTGCAGTATCTTAAATATATCATACCACTGTCTTCTTGCCTCCATGGTTTCTGATGAGAAAGTGGCACTTAATCTTATTGAGTATCTCTTATATGTTATGCATTGCTTTTCTTTTGCTGCTTTCAAAATTCTCTCTGTCTTTGGCATTTGACATTCAATTAGTTTATGTGTAGGAGTTGGTCTATTCGGATTTATTTGGATGGGAGTCCGTTGTACTTCTTGGACATGGATATCTATGTCCTTCAATAGGGTTGGGAAATATTCTATCATTATTTCTTAAAATATTCCTTCTTCCTCTTTTCCCTTCTCTTCTCCTTCTGGGAAATCCATGATACATATGTTTGTACATCTCTTGCTGTCATTTAGTTCCCTGAGAACTTGTTCAATTTTTTCCATTATTTCTTCATCTGTTCTTTTATATGTTTGCTTTCAGAAGACATTTCTTCAAGCTTGCCAATCCTTTCTTCTGCCTCCTCAAATCTGCTACTATATGATTCCAGAGTATTTTTAATTTCATTTATTGCATCTTTCATTCCCATAAGATATGCTATTTTTCTATGTATGCTTTCAAGTTCTTCTTTGTGCTTGTCCAATGTCTTCTTAATATCTTTACTCTCTTTAGCCATGTCATTGAGTTTATTAAGGAGATGTGTTTGAACATCTATGCTTAGTTGTCTCAACTCCTTTATGTCATCTGGAGGCTTATCTTATTCTTTTAACTGGGCCATATCTTCCTGTTTCTTGGTATGGATTGTAATTTTTTGTTGGTCTCTTGGCATCTGGCTTACCACATGTATTTATTCTGAGTGCAATTCTCTCTTTAATTTAGGGCTTTCTTGCCCTTTTCTCCCTTGCTGGTTGTGTAGTCAGAGCCAAGGATGTAGTTGGTGCTGCAAGCTGTGGAGGATCAAGCTGCCCTCATTGCCCTAGGGACCAATGAAGCTTCTCCCATCTTTCTCCTTTGCCAGGGGTAGGGACAGAGCCACAGCCATGTGTGCTAATCCAAGTTGTGCAGACCTAGACTGTAGTTGCCCACAGAGACTGATGAGTCTTCACACCCCTATCTCCCCTGCCTGGAGCAGGGATGGAGCTGCGGGTGTGGGCAGCAATCTATGCCATGCAGGTCCAAAATGACTGCAGTTGCCCTGGTTCACTTCCAACTATTCAGTCTGTGCCAGCTGAATGTACCTGCAGTTACCTGGAGAGGCTGGCACAGGGCTCACCAGCTTCCTCCCTGCTAGAGGTGGGGCTGAAGCCTAGGTAGAGCTACAGGCTGATCTGGGTGAAAGAAGCCAGTCCCTACCATCACTGTGGTTTTCAGTCAGCCCGGCTTCCCCTCATGTCAGGGCAGAGTCAAAATGGCAGCTACTGACCTCTTTCCTAATTGGACAGGTTCAGACTTTAGCTATTCTTAGTGTTGTACAGCTGATTTGACTAATCAGAAGCTGAAGTCAGTGGCCAACCATCTCTTCCTCCCCCGTTTTTGGGAAGTGGAGCTTCCAATTCCAACCATGGAATAGCTGCTGAGGCAGCTTGTACTGCCAGTGGAGGATGGGCATGGACTCCGCAGCATGGAGTGCTCTATTCACAAATCTTCTCTGCAAATGGGCATTCTCCTCCTTCCATTCCTTCAAGGATGTTGCAGGATGCTCTTCTGGTCTTCTGGAGCCCCCAAACAGGTGCTTTAGATCGCTCTGTGTGATTACTAACTGCCCTGTAGCATAAGCTGACCCTGAGAGCACCACTCTGCTGACGTCATGCTGGTTGTTCCTGTCTGTTTTTTTTAATTATTATTATTATTGGAATAATGAAAATGCTTGATAATGATTGAAGTGAAGAATCACAGCTATGTGATTATACCAAATACAATTGTTTTTATACTTTGGATTGATTCATACTTTAATATCTATTAATAAAACTTATTTGTTAAAAAAATTCACTTAAACAATTAAGCAACGTACAACTTATGGAATGAAAAAAGAAAGCCAGTCTAACATTTTTGCAATTTTTAGCTGATCCTATTTATCATCACATTTTTCGTTTCATGGCTGCAACCATTTTTTCAAAACATATTGCCAATAAAATCTAAAATGTCAAAAAAATACAATTAATCTGTCTATCAAATTATTGAATGTTAATCTAAATCAATTAAAAATTCATTTGTGTCTACAACCTAAAATGATTTTGGACCTTTTGATGAGGTTTCCAAAGGTTTGAATGAATAAAAATATTTTAAATGAATAACTAGAAAAATTAACGAGTAATTTTCTACGGGTGACTGGCATAGACTTTATCTTTTGTGGTTGCTGCAAGGTGTGAAGGCAGAAGGGTACAGTGGAAAGAAGAGTGGACTGAAAACTAGCACACCTGGGCCTTGACTTCATCTCTGCCTCTCACCAGCTTTGTGACCTCGACTGGGTCACTTAACGTCCCTGGGGATCAGTTTCCCTGTTTGAAAAAAGAGTCCATCTAAGAATCTCCTTGACATCTCCACCCGGAAGTCTATGTACCTCAGACTCATCCCAT
>PVKH010047066.1:0-10332 GCA_004027955.1 Chaetophractus vellerosus | reverse complement strand
TGGGGCCCCCAAGGAATTTTGCTTGCAAGCCATAGAAGAACAACTCTGTGCTTCCTAATGTCTGCTTTATCTGCAAAAACAATCCTTGGCAGTGCCCATAAAATGGACTCTTTCATGGCCACTTCCTAAGACCCTTGTAAAAGTAGGCCAAATGAAGGGTCCCTAGCCAGTCCCTTTACTAGGAAGGACATCTGGCTTGGTAAGTTCAGTCTGAGAACAGGACCTGGACATCTCCCAAGCAGAGATCCTGAATCCTGGGAAACTGGGGCAGTGAGCAATTTCTGTTCCATCAGATCTAGAAGTGGAATGCCACTGGAACTGATGAATGTGTTTATCCTCCACTAGGATAATTGTTGGCTTCTCCACCATTCCAGAAGTCTCCCAATTGGGGTGTCTTCTCAGGAATTGGGATAACTTGCCTACTGATGGTCTAAAAATGAAAAGGCTCATCTTTCTCTGCCATGCCACTTGGCCAAAATGCAAATTCTAGGATGGCCATGAGTGGCCTCTGTATGGGACTCTGAATTCCAGTTAAAACTCCTTCATAAGAGGTAAGGAGGGCCAGAGACCATGTGGTCACATATCAACTCAAAGCAATGAGGACATGCTCACCCAAACTGGTCAATTATAATGAGTTCAGGGAAATTACTCAGAGGCAGAACCTAGAAACCAAACCTTATTTCAAGGAAAGCTGGTAGATACAATAAAATAATACCCTCTGGTAGATCCTGACTCTAGAGAAGAACAGAACCCTGTAGGAACTCAGTTTTTTAGCCAATCTGCCTTAGATATCTGGAGGAAGCTGCAAAAACCTTCCCTGTGTCCCTAATCTTCCATGAATTCCCTTTTGGAAATAATGTTCACAGTTTTTCACAATCTAGACCTCGCTGCTAATGAGAAACATGTATGGATGGGCAGGCAAAGTTCCAGAAACAAGTTCCCCTTTTTGCTGCCACCACTGAAGTCACACTGTCAACTCAGGACCACCTTAATCCAGGCTCCATGTCAGCAGGAAACTGCTTCCAGTAGGTGGGCTACTGGAAATGTAGCTGGACCAAGTTGCTTTGCCACAAGAACCCTCCAGGGACTTTCCTCAGGAGAGCACAGAAGGAGTCAAGGTCACTGTAAACCATCAACTAGAAGGAGACTCAGATGACCCTTTATGTGGCAGCTAAGATCATTAATGTCTTTTTTTTAAAGATTTATTTTTTATTTATTATATATCCCCCCTTTCTGCTTGTTCTTGCTGTGTTCATTTTTGCATTCTTCTGTGTCTGCTTGTCTCCCCCTGCTGCGGCAACCTGCTGAGTCAGCTCACCATGCAGTGGCCTGCCTGCTCATGGTGGCTTGCCCTGCTTGTGGGGGCTTGCCCTGCTCACAGGGGCTTGCCTTCTCAAGGAAGTCTGCCTGCTCAAGGAGGCCCCAGGTACCAAACCCGGGGCCTCCTGTGTGGTAAACTGGAGCCCTACCAATTGGGCTACAGCTAGCCCCCATTAATGTCTTAATTTACATAGAAACCAATTGCCCATCTTGATCTGCCATTTCAAGCCTCTTTCATCTTGGTTGGGCCTGATAAAGTCAGTGAATGAGGAATCTAATTCTAGGCCATTTGCCGAGTTGTCTCAGGGAAGAAGCTGTTAAAATCCCACAGAATTTTAACTCTTGCAAGAGGTAGCTAATGAAAATGCAGCTCCAATTCATATCTCATTTTGATCAGGGCTTCCATGGCCCTACAACTACATACCTAGCAGCTGCCCAGAAATTTCCTGGGAGTGCAAGGCTGAGGGTTTCAGGATAAGATCTCTGCCATGAGTGAAAACTGTGAGCTTTGTATCAAAGTGTTTATAGAGTTGGGTCTTTCCCCATGTTAAGTAAGTGTGTAAAAGTCATTCTCCTGTTCTAATCCATGCTTATTTTAACTCGTTCAGTCTGCCCATGCTAGGAACATGCAAATCAAATTTGGGGTTTGCCTGTTACAAATTGAATAACAGTGAAAGATAACCTAAAAATAAGTCCTTAAATTTCAATTCTATCTTGCAATTGGATTTAATGTATAGAAGAAACCACATGGAATTAGTTCAACTGCTAGAAAAATGGGAAAATATGGAAACACTACTGTTACTAATAAAAAAAGTTGTAATTGCTTAGCTAATACACAAAAGTGCCCAGTTTGCTTTCAAGTGAAAATTTACTAAAATCTATAACTAAGAGTTAAAACAAGATCATCCTATAGATTCCTTTATATTATAAAATAGCAAAAGAATAACATCTGATATTGCTATAACTGGGTGGATTTAGCCTAGATTCACTAGTGTGGGGATAATTTTAAGTTGAGTTTGACTTTGCTTGTGGGTATTTCAAAACTGGCTTCACCTTTGTAATGGTAACATTTTTCCATATTTGAATCCATGGAAACATCTGTTCCACATGGCTTGAGAGAAGGCAAATTTGAAACACCTCTGTCTCCCAGCTGTCCACTGCTGTTAACCCTGCATTCTCTCATGTTTATCTAGGGGTAAGCTCCAATTTACCTACTCCCGGCAAGAGTCCATAGGTAACCCACAACCTTTCAGGAAAATGCTGCCTGGTGAAATTCTTGGCCCTCATTTGGAGGTCTACTTTTCCAGTCCAGCCCCCACCAGAGTCCTGTTATGTCCAAGAACTGGAAAGTATGGAGCCCCCTACCCTGAGTGTAGGAGACCTTAAAAAAGCAGCAAGTCATGGGAGAATCCAGTATTCACTAAGACTTCAATAACCTCACTGAGTATATACTGCACTTTGTGTTGTTCAGCTGAGATCTGTCAAAGTCAAAGTGGGAGATAAGCAAAACTCTAAAAGAAAAAAGAAATATTGTAGATTCTATTTTAAAGCATTGGGAATAATTTGGTTATAAGTCAATAAGTAAGAAGAAAAAAATTCTTGTGAAAAGCTGCAAGTTCACAGCACATGTTTAAATAATCAAAAATAGCCTTTAAAGAGATCTTTTAAATATGATGCTAATGGCTATTTAAACTTATCTTGTAAGAAAATGAAAGCTATGATTAATAATAGTAAGTTGTGTGTTTCTGTGTATATTTTCACACCTCAGAATAGTAATATCAAAATAACAAATGAAAGTACTTAAGGAAGCTCTATTCAAATTGATAAAAGTAAAATAAGTGCTTATGTGTACATGAATATACCTGGAGCCAAAGTTAGAAAAGTTAAACAGGATAGAAATCTGAATATAAAATCTATTGGAAAAAAGGGAAAAGTTTTTCATAACTTCCCTGTAGCAGTTTGGCATTATTTATGAATTCCAAAAATAGATATTAGATTATGCTGGTAAACTGGCCTGTTCCTCTGGGCATGATTAAATTATGATTAGGGCTTTGATTGGGCCACTTCAGTAGGACATTGAGATCCTACCCCTTGGTGGGTGGAGACTCACAGATAAAACTACATGGAAGAGCAGAGGAGTTAGGTGGAGTTTTGAGTTGGAGTTCTGATGCAGAGTTTTGAGCTAGAGCCCCAGGAAGTAAGTACATACAGACACTTGGTTGTGAGGAAGGAGAGAAGGCCCTGGGAAAAGAGACAAGCCATTCATCTGATAGTTCATAGCTGGCCTTGTAGAGAGAGGCAAAGCTTAGAGAGCCTCATAGTCTACAGCTGACCTTGTGGAGGAAATGGAGGAGCTAAGCCCAGAGAGAGGCAATCCCAGGAAGAGATGAACCCAGGAATCCAGAACCTTGGCAGACATTGGCAACCATGTTGTTCCAACATGAGGCCATAAACTTTGGTGAGGAAAGTAACTTAATGTTTTGTGGCCTGGTAACTGTAAGCTTCTACCCCAAATAAATAACCTTTATAAAAACCAACTGATTTCTGGTATTTTGCAACAGCGCGCCTTTGGCTGTCTAATATACTCCCTGACTTACCCAGGAAATCCAAAGCCCCCCTGTCTATGCAGGTTTATGGGGAAGAGCTGGGTATGTCAAGGTAAGGAAATGCAAGTTTAGTTTAAAACTCTTATCAACTGGGCCTGAAATTTAAGAGCCATTTTTTATCCTGTAATTCCCAATTTAAACCATTTAACAACCTTAAAAGGAGAGTAATTAGTAATCCAACTGTCAAATCTAATTAAGGAAAAAGGTTCTTAAAGGCAATGAAACTATTTTTCTAAACTATGTTTAAAACAAATTAAACAATTATAGTGTATTCTAGAACCTGGCAGTTAGTATGCTTTCAAGGTTTTTCACAATTTTGGAATTTTCATGGTATACCTAACTGAAGTGTTGATAAAATAGTTAACTAAGGAAAGCATACATTTCTGAAAACCATTCCCCATGAGCTATTGATGTTTTAGTATTGCATGCTGCTAAGTATTCAAAATAAAGAAAAGTTATGTTTGCATATAATCAAATTAAGTCCTTACTCTAACAAGTTAATTTAATATTAATAATAATTATATGTTATAAGAGGTTTGCTTAGAGGCAGTTTCCAAAATCATTTTGGTAACTTAAGTATACAAGTTATATAAAATGTGTTTTTTATTAAGAAAAATAAGAGTAATTTTGTCCTAAAATAAAACTACTGGTTATTAAGAAAAAGAAAAAAGTAGAACATAAACTGAATGAATACAGAAAGTGCAGAAATTTTGCAGAAAATGAATCTTTATGGTCAAAGTTGAGTAAAATTTAATAGGTCTATCTATGAAGTTTTAAAAGCCTTAGTATCAAATAGCATATTGATGCAAAACTAAAATTTGATTCTCTCTGTTAAAGTGATGTTTCTTTTTTTGTTGTTGTTACATATCCCTCCCGTTTTCTGCTTGTTCTTGCTGTGTGTCCATTTTTTTGTGTTCTTCTTTGTCTGCTTTGTCTCCCCCCACCACGGCGATGTGCCGAGTTAGCTCACCGCACAGGTGGCTTGCCCTGCTTGTGGGCGGGTCTGCTTCTGTTCCCAGGTGGCTTTTATGCTCTGTTCATGGGTGGCTTTGCTCCGTTCGCAGGTGACTCACCCTGCCTATGGCAGCTTTTGCCCTGCCCGTGGCAGCTTTGCCCTGCCTGTGGTGGCTTTTTGCCCTGCCCACGGTGGCTTTGCCTTCTCAGGCAATCTGCCCACTCAGAGAGGTCCCCAGGAACTGAACCCGGGGCCTCCCATGTGGTATAGCCAGCACCCTATCCACTGGGCTATACAGCTGGCCCAAACAAAGTTTCTTAAATCATTCATCTGTTTTATTGGAAGTTTATATATTTTTTCTCCTAAATAATAACTATACAAAGTAAAATATCTGCTTTTATAGCATCTTATACTTTACATCTTTACAATGTCCTTGATTGTATAAGAAAACAAGTCCTCAAACATAACAACTTTTAACATTTAGCTTTCTCAAAGTCAAACCATAGAAGGTATCTTTTAATGTCAAACCATTGCAAAAAAATTATTTCACCTTGCAAAAAAGTAATGTAATAAAAGTAGTGAAGTTCATTTAATATGCTATAAGTTAAATAAAAAGTGACTAAAAAGGGCTATAAAAATTAAAAGGAATTGTCTAACCATGTGATAATGAAAGTTGTATAGGTAAAATATTCATATGAATACTTAAAATTGTTCCTAGATATTTAACAATATTTTCTGCACAATATTAGGTAATAGTACAGTGTTGTTATAAATGGTTTTAAATATTTTAAAGATATTATATATCACAGAAACAACCTCTTTGCCTGGGAATCAAGAAGCAGATGCTCTAGCTCATATCTAGTCTACCCCCACCCCAAAAATGTAGCAGCCTTATGGTGGCCACACAAAAGGTGTAGATATCAAGGAGCTGCCACAGGGTGATGCATAGCTAGGGCATTAGTTACTCCTATGACGTATTCTAACCTAGTTAGAATACTTGAGTTATTCTCAACTCAAGCTGTAAAGGGTGCATTACAGCAGTAATCCTATCCATAAGGACACACAATAAGGGGCTAAACTTTAGCATTGTCAAGCTTTCTTAAGCATTTAAACTAGGCCATTACTATGCATAGTGTCTCTCCACTTGAGTTATTGCCTAAAATGGTCATTATAACCCCTAAAACAATAAAAGTAAGCATTGCTCTTATAGCCTGTGACCTCACTGAATTCATATTTATGCTCTAGAAGCTTTGTTGTAGATTTCTCTGGGCGTTCTATGTATTGGATCAGTTTGTCTGCAAATCGTGATTTTTTTACTTCATCCTTTACAATTTGGATGCCTTCTATATCTTTTTCTAGCCTCGGTGCTGGAGCAAATACTTCTAACACAATGTTAAAAAGAAGTGGTGATAGTGGGCATCCTTGTCTTATTCCTGAACTTAGAGGGAAAGCTTTTAGGATTTCACCATTGGATATGATATTAGCTGTGGGTTTTTCATATATACTCTTTATCAAGTTCAGAAAGATTCCTTTTATTCCTATCTTTTGCAGTGTTTTTATCAGGAAAGTGGGCTGTATTTTGCCAAATGCTTTTTCTACGTCTATAGAGATGATCATGTAACTTTTTTTCTTTTGATCTATTTGTGTGGTACATTACATTGATTGATTTTCTTATGTTGAAACATCTTTGCTTACCCAGGAAGAAACCCACTTGGTCATGGTGTATAACTCTTTTCATGTGTTGTTGCATATGATTAGCAAATATTTTGTTGATGAATTTAGCATCTAGATTCATTAGAGAGATTGGTTTATAATTTTCATATCTTGTGACATCTATGTTTGGCTTTGGTATTAGGGTAAGGTAGGCATCATAGCTGGAGTTAGGCAATGTTCCTTCTACTTCTATTTTTTGAAGAATTTTAAGCAGGATTGCTGTTCTTTCTCGAATGGTTGGTAGAATTTGCTCGTGAAGCCATCTGGTCCTGGGCCCTTCTTAGTTGGGAAGTTTTTGATGACTGATTCTATCTCTTTACTTGTGATTGGTTTGTTGAGTCCATCAGTGTCTTTTTTCATCAATGTAGGCTGCTTGTAATTTTCTTGTAATTTGTACTTTTCCTCTAAATTATCCTTGTTGGCATTTAATTTTTCAAAGTATCCTCTTATGATATTATTTTTTTCCTGTGATTTCAGTGGTTATATCTTCTTCCTCATTTCTTATTTTGTATATTTGGATCTTCTTTCTTTTTTCTTTGTTATTCTTGCTAAAATTTTTTCAGTTTTATTGATCTTCTTGGAGAATCAACTTTTGGCTTTGTTTATTTTTTTCTAATTCTTTCTTATTTTCTATTTCATTTAGTTCTGCTCCTCATCTTTGTTATTTCCTTCTTTCCACTTCCTTTGGGGTTAGTTTGTTGTTGTTTTCCTAATTCCTCCAGGTGTGCAGTTAGGTCTTTGATTTCAGCTCTTTCTTCTTTTTTGGTATATTCTTTTATGGCTATAAATTTCCAACTCTGTACAGCTTTTGCTGCATCCCATAAGTTTTTATATGTTATGTTGTCATTTTCATTCATTTCAAGGTAGTTACTGATTTCTTTTGAGATTTCTTCCTTGAACCACTGTTTGTATAAGAGTGTGTTTTTTAACTTCCTTATCTTTTGACTTGATCTGGTTCTCTGGCCTTTAGGAAATTCCAGCTTCATTCTATCATGGCCAGAAAAATTACTTTGTATAATTTCAATCTTTCTGAATACCTTGAGCATTTTTCTGTGGCCCAGCATGTGGTCTGTCTTGGAGAATTATCCATGTGCACTCAAGAAGAATGTATATCCTGCTGTATTTGGGTGTAGTGTTGTGTATATGTCTGTTAGGTCCAGATATTCTAATGTATTATTCAATGTCTTTGTTTCTTTATTGAGTCTCTGTCAAGATGTTTTGAGTAATGGTGATAATGGTGTATTAAAGTCTCCCATTATAATTGCAGAGGCATCTATTTCTCCACTTAGTTTTTCCAGTGCTTGTCTCATGTATTTTCAAGTACCTCAAGTAGGTCCATAGAGGATTAAGATTGTTTTTTCTTCTTGAAATATTACCCAATTTATTAATATATAAGGTCCATCTTTTTATCTTATAATGGTTTTACATTAAAAGTCTATTTTGTCCAATATTAGTTTAGGTACTCCCACCCTTTTTTGGTTATTGTTTGCTTGTAAAATTGTTTTCCAGCCATTCACTTTCATCCTCCTTGTGTCCCTAGGTCAAAGGTGGGCTTCTTGCAGACAACATATACATGGATCATATTTCCTTATCCATTCTGCCAATTTGTGTCTCTTGACTAGTGAGTTTAATCCATTAACAATCATTGTTATTCCTCTCAAGGAATTACTTATATTACCCATATTTTCCTTGGGTTTATGTATATCATATATTGTTTTTATTTCTCTTTTTGTCTTTTTAGTTGTTCTTACACTTTCCTCCAACTCTCTCTCTCCTGTTTGCTCCTTACTACCTGCAGAACTCCCTATATTATTTCTTGAAGGGTAGGTTTCTTATTGTCATACTCTCTTAATTTCTGTGTATTTGTGAATATTTTGAACTCTCCATTATTTTTGAATGCCAACTTTGTTGGATAGAGAATTCCTGGCTTCAAGTTTTTTTCTTTTAGTACCTTACCTATGTCTTCTTGCCTCACTGGTTTCAACTGAGAAATCAGCACTTAATGTTATTGAGCTTCCCTTGTATGTAATGTCTCTTTCCTCTTGCTGCTTTCAGTATTTTCTCTTTGTCTTGAGCTTTGAAATTTTTGACAAATATATATCTTGAAGTAGGCCTGTTAGGATTTATACTGTTTGGGGTTCACTGTGCTTCCTGGACCTGTGCATCCAACTTCCTCAATAAGATTGAGATATTTTCAGCCATTATTTCCTCCAACACTCCTTCTGTCCCCTTTCCCTTCTCTTCTCCCTCTGGGATGCATATAATGAGTATGGTTGTGCATTTTGCATTGTCATTCAAATCCCTAAGTCCCTGCTAGATTTTTTCTATCTTTTTATCTATCTGTTCTACCATATGTTTTATTTCAGCTGTACTATCTTCCACATTACTAATTCTTTCCTCTGTCAGTTTAATTATGCTTTTATGTGCTTCCAGTTTATTTTTATTTCTTATATTGTGCCATTCATCACCATCATATCTGTTATCTTTTTATGTATGTTTACAATTTCTTCAGTATGTTCTCCCAGTGTCTTCTTAATATCCTTGATGTCTTCCTTCACTTCTTTAAGTTGGTCCATGAAATTTGTTTGGACAGCTTTGATTAGTTGTTCAATGTTCTGCATCTCTTCTTGGTTTTACTTTGTTCATTGGACTGGGCCATGTCTTCCTCTTTCTTAGTATGGTTTGTAATTTTTTGTTGCTTTCTGTTCACTTTTTATCTTGATAGTTTTATTCAGTTGATTAGCTTCTATGTCAACCCTAGGGTTTTATTTAATTGCTGCTTGTGTGTGTGTGTGTATGTTGAGTTTTCTCTTTGACACTTTGTTCCTCTTATCCTTTTTCCTTGCTGTTGTTTATGTTCCTTTGAAGGAAAAAGGTTAGTTCCACAGAAAGCAAAAGAGGTAAGAAAAGAAAAAGGTTAATAGTAACAATAATAGTGAAAGGTAGAAGAGGAACCATATAAAACCTTGGAAAATGAATATTATCTCATGTAAGCAGTGTAGAGTAATAGGAATAAAAAAGTGGAGTACCAACAATGAAATGGAAAACTCAATATAAAAATATATAGAGAATGAATTAAAAAGACAGAGTGATGAGGGGAGAGAGAAAGAGAAAAGACAAAAAGAAAAAGAATTAATAGATAAAAGAAAACAGGATAGACAAGATAGAAATAAAAAACAGAAAAATTAAGGACTAAACAAAGAGCAGTAGAATATGAAAAAACAACAGAAATTGGAAGACAGAAAGATGAAAGAAGGAAAAGAGATCGTATTGGTAGACAAAGTCAGTATACACAGAAAAAGGGAAATCAAGGAAGAGGAAACACAGCAAACAAGAAATAAGTCAGCAGCACCTAATTAAGAAAGAAAAGAAAAGAGAAAAAAGCATTTGGGGAGTGAAAAAGAGAAAAGAAAAACAAAATTGGCCAGAAAAACAATGACACAAACTAAGAAAAAATCAAACACAAACTAAGGAAGAATTTCTTTCACTCTTTGGCCCATGAGGAGCTTCTCAGGCTGATGGTGTTCATCAATGAATTACACTGCAACATGCCCAATGCTTGTTTTAAAGCAGGTTTTAGTGAGTAAACTAAGTCAAACTTTAAAAAAAATAACATTTTTTAAAGAAAATATGAGACCCAAGAGAAACTAATACAAAAGTAATGTCCATTTTCTCCCTTTCCTAAAGTATCATCTGTGTGTTTGATATCCTGCTGGATCACTTCTCTAAGAGGAGCCA
>PVKH010047065.1:0-10332 GCA_004027955.1 Chaetophractus vellerosus | reverse complement strand
GCTCCCTGCTTTGTTGTGTCTCTCATTGTCTTTCCTCTTTGTGTCTCCTTGTTGTGTCATCTTGTTGTGTAAGCTCACTGTGCCTGCCAGTCACACCAGCTCGCTGTCTTGCTCGTCTTCTCCAGGAGGCACCAGGAACTGTACCCAGGACCTCCCATTTGGTAGGCGGGAGCTCAATTGCTTGAGCCACATCCGCTTCCCAAGCCCACATCTTTTGTTTTTACCTATCTAGGCCATATAACTAAGAGTCTGGGGTAAAAATCTTTAGGCCTCATAAAATAAGCATATGGCGACCCACACAGCTATAGTAGCTTTCACAAGAAGAGTCACAATCACACACTAAGATGGGCTTCCTGTTACCCAAATGATAGCATCCCTCCTAGAAAGTCCTATTTCCATGGATTGGATGGGCTTCTTGAGCCACTTGGGATACTTTCTGTCCTGATTTCAAGGAGGTTAAATTTAGTTGGGTTATTTTAGGTCACATATTCAGGGAAGGTAGATGGAAGGGAGTGATAACTATTTTCTCCAAGAGGTGATTAGAGAAGTAGGGTCAAAAGGGATAACAGTAGGGCGTGTTTAGACAAATAACCTGCTTTTTGAATAATGAGGAGGATAGAGAAAAGAGGAGGCCAGGTGAACGGTATGACCTTTCAACTGTGGCTACTCAAGAATATTGGAACTATCTAGAAACTAATATTTACCTTCTATACAATTTTAGTCTTATTCAGTATTTAGTAAGTATTAGTTAAATAAAAGTATAGGTGAACTTTACTCACATGAGAATTTTTATATTACCCAAAGTACCTACCTCTAAAGTTTCATGAAGACATTGCCTTAATTCTACATTTGACACTGCTGAATTAGAATCTATTAAAAAAATGAATTTTGTCATTAGCTAGTTAAAGGACATTTGATTACAAAATATCAATACAGAGTTCCCCTAAATTGAAAAGAGAAAATTGCAATCAACCAAATGATTACAAAAATATTTAGCCTAAGACATTTCACAAATGAAAAGGCACATACTTCTGAATAAAAGTAATGAATTAAAAAAGGAAGACTCTAAAACAAGACTGAGGCTAATGAATTAAGTCCTATATCCAAACACAATATAGGAAGGCATGAATGTTGGTGGGCAAAAATAAATAAATTTTGCTTTTTGGTGTAAATTTGGTCAATATAGTGATATGAACAGCTAAGAAATAACTTGAATTTAATTTCTTTCCCAGGAGAATGATTAGAAGGATCCTATAACTTCAGTTATTCTCTCCTTAATGTGATCAGCTGAGAAATTAAACTGAGCTTCACTTTCATTGTGGTTTCACTAGTACTGGAAAACATTAAGTTGGTAAGTTACAAGCAAGAGGTAAGAAGCCAAAGGAAGAAAATTAATTTTTTTTTTTTTAAGTACTGGGACCAGGGATTGAACCCAGGACCTTGTTTGTGGGAGGCCAGCACTCAACCACTGAGCCACATCTGCTCCCTTGAGTTGGCTTTTTTGTTTGTTGTTTGTTTCTTAGGAGGCACCAGGAACCAAACCTAGGACCTCCCATGTGGGAGGTGGGCACCCAACCACTTGAGCCACATCTGCTCCCCAGAAAATTAATTTTCAGAAGAACATTTTGAAGGACATTCAAAACTTCTCAAAACTATTTTTTTTCTTTGCTATTCTGAACTTTCATCAACATGGCAGTACCCAAAGCAAAACTTAAGCCATATTTTTTAAAAACTCAGATGACACAGGGTTTTAAGGAGGGACAGAAGTCAAAGTAGGTTGGCAACAAGTTCTTTTCTATTAATACTAATGGCAGAAAGACTACTGGCCCCCAAAGATATCCATGTCCTAACCCCCAGAACCTGTGAGTACACGGCAAAAGGGATTTTGCAGATGTGATTAAATTAAGAATCTTGTGATGGTGAGATTATCCTGGATTTTCCGGGTGGACCCAATGTAATCACAAGGATTTTTATTAGAGAGAGGCAGATTGGGGAACAAACTATGGACTAAAGAAGATTTACTGGTATTCTACTATAGACTCATTGTGATTCTAGCAATGGAAAAAACTATATCATTGATGTGGAGACAGTGGCCACTAGAGGTTCTGAGGGCGGCAAGAGGGAAAAACAGGTGTAATACAGGGGACATTTTCGGGACTTAGGAATTGTCCTGAATGACATTGCAATGACAGATATAGGCCATTATATATCTTGTTGTAACTTACAAAATTCTGCGGGAGAGAGTGTAAACTACAATATAAACTAATCCATGCTTAGTAGCAATGCTCCAAAATGTGTTCATCAATTGCAATGAGGGATATTGTTAATGTGGGAAAGTGTGGGAGATGTGGGGAGCGGGGCATGTGGGAATCCCCTATATTTTTTATGTAACATTTATGTAATCCAAGTATCTTTAAAAAATAAAAATAAAAATAAAAGAGGGAAGCAGGAGAGTCAGTGTCAGAGTGATGCAGTGTGAGGACTCAACTGGCCATTGCTGGCTTTGATGATGGAGGGAAGGGGCCATGAGTCAAGGAATGCAGGTGGCTTCTACAAACTGGAAAAGGCAAGGAAATGGCTTCTCCTCTAAAACCTCCAGAAAGGAATGCAATCCTAGTAACATCTTGATTTTAGCTCAGTGAAACCCATTTCAGACTTCTGATCTACAGAACTTTAAGGTAATAAATTTGTGTTGTTTTAAGCCACTAAATTTGTGGGAATGTGGAAGAAACTCAAAGAAATATATATACACACATGTACACACATATATATATATTCCCATCCTAATTTTGAGAAGGATTTTGAAGAATGTGGATAGATCCCAAGCTGCAATGTTTTTTTGTGGCTCTGCAATCAAGTCTCTTAAATTATCTTCATTTTGTTCTAAGTTGTGTTTGTTCAAGTTGGGTGGGGGTGGTTTCAGGAGCGGAAGTTTAACAATATGGATTACAAAAGATTCAGCCAGGCAAGAGCTAGCGTCACAGTGCAGGGATGCACTCATCCACAGAGTCCCAATCATGTTGGAGTTATCACACTCTATCACAATATGATCCCGGATTTTATTCTTTCCCTAAGGTGATGTATATTTTCTTTTTAATTATGGTACATTAAAATTAACTTCATTTTGACAATTTTTGAGAATTTCATGACATCCATAAACTAACTGGAAGCATTTGTGTTCTGCCTGGAACACTTTCCACAGATACCCACCAGGCTTGCTCCCTGCTTCATTCAGGTACTCAAATGTCACCTCCTTAGAGAGGCTTTCCCTAACCGTCCCCTGAAATAGCAGTCCTCCATCCCCCACAATCATTCTCTATCCTTTCACTCAACACTGCCTCCATGTATATTTATTGATTTCTAGTTTTATTTTCTGTCTTCTCTATGAGAAGATAACCCCTGTGACATTAGGGCCTTTGACTATATTCTTCACTGATGATCATTTCCAGTGCCTATAATAATGCCTGGTAACTAATAGATATCTAATAAATATTTGTTGAATAAGAAAAATAAACAAAAATAAATGAAGCATACCACTACACTACACAAATAACAAGGCAGGTAATCACTGATATCACCAATATATAATATATTAATGCAGAATAACTACTGTACTTAATATTTTGGTACAATACTTGGAAATATAAACATCGATTACTTTTGTGCTATTATTAATCCCAAGAAGCAGGCGAATTAAGATGAATTTCTATGGATACTCATTTCCCTGTGTTAGAAGGGTTTTGGTTATAGCACAGGGGAAAAGGAAGGAGAGGAAATTAGCTCTTCTTACCAGTGCTACTTTGTTGTTTATAACTGGAAACTTTGGATCCTTGAGAATAGGAATCTTGCAAGCTTTTATGCTTGGAATACTGAAAAATGCCACCTCCACTTTCTTCCCCCTGTCTTGAAAATGGGGGAGGGCTAAAGTTCCTTCCATCTGATCTTTTTCTAGATGTAAATAAATGTGAAACTTCCACTTCATAAATACCCCCGGGTCTTCTTCCAAGGCCATATCCTAAATCACCTTCTGTCATGTCACCATCTTCTGTTTCCCGGATTTGCACCTCTGATTCACTCAATGACCTGACCACTTTGCTCATTAGCCAAATGCCGTCGTTATCATAAGAATGAACAGGTTATCTATAGTTAAGAAAAACAGTAGTTACAAAAAAACCACTTTTGTTATATACTGTCAGTATGACAAACAGTGAGCCCTAAGTTAAACCATACTATATTTAACAGTACTATTATAAAAATGTGCTATCATCAATTGTAACAAATGTTCCATACCAATGCCAAGTGTTAATAATAGGGTGGTATATGGGAATCCTGTAGTTTATGTATGATTGTTCTGTAAACCCACAATTTCTCTAATAAGGAGGGAAAAAGACCACATCAGTATGAAGTTGGATTTTCTGTATACGCAGGCATCAATATCCCAGCAATGCACTGACACACAAACACCCCTTGCACTCCAACTCAAAGTATTTAACATTTCAGGACTTTTTAGATAAGGAAAAATCCAATCCCTTATTTCAAAGATTGCAGTAAATTGTAGGGAAGCAAGTGTTTTTATTGAAACTAGTAATCTACCAAAATGGATAAGGCAGATCTGTCATTGCCTGGGGTGGAGCGTTAACTTCAAGGGGCATGAGGGAAATCTTTGGGGTGATGGAAAAGTTCTATACCTTGACTAGAGTGGTGGTTTGTCAAAACTCATCAAACTGTATGTGTAAATGAATACATTTTATTATATGGAAATTATTCCTTGATAATTTGATTTTTTAAAAAAACTTTAATGATAAAAATAAGAGCCCTTTAACTACATTTGGAGAACAAGACGAGAAGTGTATTAATTGTTACGTCCTCTTAGATAAGAAAATTATTAAACTAGACTCCTAAATCAGCAACAAACTTTTTAAAATAATGATATAATAATAGCTAGCACTTGTTGCCTGCTTTTCATATGCCAGGCACTGTTAAGTGCTTTACTTAGACTATTCTCTTTAACCTTCAAACAAAACTGTTATTAAGCATGGACAATTAAACTGAAGCACAGAGAGCTTGAGTAACACAGCTAACAAGAGGTGGAGCATGAACTTGAATTCAGGTTCTGTTATCAGAGCCAACACTCTTAGCCAGTTTTATATCGTTTGGAGAATTTCAATGACATTAACACCATAATATATCAAGTTTCTATTATTATTTCAAATACAGCTGAAAGTAAAACTCTAAAAACAGCTAGTGTTAGCAACATTCAGCACAGCCTGTTGAACACACTTTCCCCCAAGTTTTGATAAAATCATCTTGGCTCTTTTACAAGGTTATTTTCTTAAGGTGTAAATTCATTATTTTTATTTGTTAAGGTAGGTATTTATTGCATCAAAGAATAATCCCTTCAGAAGGTTGTGTTTCATCGTGCAGTAGATTCCTGCTCATTAAGTGCAACCTCAGCCTGCTAAGGAGGGTGTGAGGAGGACCAGGCAGCCAAGAGTGAAGAAAGTGCAATTAGTCAACACAAGGGGGAAAAGCAGTAAGAGGAAAGACCAAGCAATCGCAGGATTAGCTAAGAGAATTTTTTTTAATTTTGAAAAATTTATTATATATCCCTCCCTTTCTGCTTGTTCTTCCTGTGTTCATTTTCTGCGTTCTTCTGTGTCTGCTTGTCTCCCCCTGCTGCAGCGACCCACCGAGTCAGCTCACCGCTTCACCGCGTGGTAGCCTGCCTGCTCACGGGGGCTTGCCCTGCTCGCGGGGGTTTGCCTTGCGCGCGGTGGCTTTGCCCTGCCCACGGCGGCTTGCCTTCTCGAGGCAGTCTGCCCACTCGAGGAAGCCCTGGAAACCGAACCCAGGGCCTCCCATGTGGTAAACCGGAGCCCTACCATTTGAGCCACAGCCGGTTCACTAAGGGAATTTTTTTAATACACCACATATATTCAAGGGTCATGTGTTCCTTTTCCTGCCGCTCAGAGTTGATCATAATGGTTTTCACATGGTTCAATGCTCTACTGCCAGGCTTTTAAAAATAGTAATTTCAGGAACTGTTTGCTGTCAACTCTCTCACGTTTAATATGCCAACAGTAATATTAATAGGTAATACAGTACAAATTAAGCTTTACTTTTGGAACACATTTCTTCTAAGAACATAAAAATATTTAAAATACTAGCCTTCCATTCAACCAGTTTTAAACGTATTCAATGTTGAGGACCAAGGAGGCAGCAGGATGTGTAAAAGAAGGCACTGCCTCAGGAAGCCTGGGTTCAAATCTCAGCTTCACCTCTTGCCACTCTGTGATCTTGGGTAAGTCATTTCACTTCCTGTTTTCTTATCTCCAAAATGAGTTTAAGCATAACTACTTCATAGGGTTATTTTGGGAACCATCAACATAATATATTTGAACTGAATATTTTTTAAGGTTTATTTTATTGTATTTCTTTCTCCCCACCCCCTCATTGTTTGCATTTGCTGTGTCTGTTTATTATGTGCTGTTTGTTTGTTTTTTAGGAAGCACTGGGAACCAAACCTGGGACCTCCCATGTGAGAAGGAGGTGCCTAATCACTGGAGCCACCTCTGTTCCCTAACATGTTTGAAAGCACCTATGGTGGCCAAATTAATGCTTATGTAGTAGCCAGTTTATTGTTAGCTAATTTGTTGAATTACAATTTGAGTTACAGTTTCCTCATTTGTCAAATAAAGGGATTGTATAAAATGATTTGGTTCTTTAGAGCTCTAAAAGTCTGTTTTCTATACTAGCATTTTCCACGGTGTGCTCCATGGAACACTAGTTCTGTAGGCTATTAAGTGTTGCTAGGAATAAAAGGGTCCTTTTGGTTTCATTAAGGGATGTGTTTTCCTTTTCCAGGCATATGTGACTTGCCCAGAATTATATAGCTAGTTAGTAGCAGCATCAGGACTAGAAACTGTGTCTCTGAACTCCTTGCCCAGGACTCTGGCCACTTGAGAAAGGCCATAGGATAAGTGAATCGCAGACTGAGAAAACAGACTTCCCACTTTTCTACTCAAATGACTCTCTTGAAAAGTGACCAGTGACTTTCTAATTGCTAACTCCATGATTTAGCTTCCTCAATTTCTGTAGCAGCCTGTAACACTACTGACTCACCTATGCCAGGTTCCCTAGTCCACACTGGCTCCTCAACCCTACAATAATCAGATTTCTCTCCTTCCTCCCTGATTGCCTCATATTGCCTCCTTTGGCTCCTATTCTTTTTCCTGTCCCTTTGTCTGTTTGGCTTCTATTGTGAACACTCCTAAGTACACATATCCAGCTGGATATCCTGCTAGCAATTCAAATACAGCCTGTTCAAAATCAAATTCATTATCCCATCCCCACTGCTCCCAAACCAATGTCTCCTCCTAAATCCTCTATTTCTGCAAATTCATCAACCATGCTCCAAAACACCCAGGTTCAAAACTTAGGAATTGTTTTTATTTTTTTTCCTTCTCTTTGGTCCTCACATCCCTTCAGTTGCCAAATTCTCTAGAACCACAGACATCTCCCAAAACCACATCTTTCTTTGTTCATTAACTTCACTGCCCTAGGTTAGTTTCTCATGACCTCTCGTGGGCTAAACCAATAGTTCCCTAACTGGTCTATTCCAAGCCATCCTATACTCTGCTGCCAAGTCAATAATCTCTAAGCACAGATTCAATGATGCCCTTCTCTTGACCTAAAATATCCCATGGCTCCCATGGTATATATAATTAAAGTGTTATCTGTTTCCTACAGGGCTTCAGTTTTCACTACCAGTTTCATCTGTCAGTACTCCATAGGTGTGTTCTCTGCTTCCATTTAAGAGGAACTGCACCTGCTTAAGGGCTCACTAAGCTTGGACACATCCAGACTACTGCTGGTGCAATTCTCAATCCCAGGAACACATTCTCCTCCCCAACTCCCTTCCCTTGGTTTATGACCAGCCACTCCTTCCAGGAAGCTCTCCTTTTCCCCCTGGGCCAGATGTGACTTCTCCTGGCTCTAAGACCTCTTAGCTCTGTATGGCACTTTTTAAATAGTCCTTACTCCTACCTGACTTGTGATTTTACTTCACATGCCAGATTGTAAATCCTCTAGTGCAGGGAATATGTGTGTCTCAATTGACTGGACATAACAGATAATCCAAAGATATTTGATGGATGGAATTGTAAGAGAAAATAAATTGTTGCCCAGAGAAATTGGGCAAAAGCATCCACACCCACTAGTCTGATTCTGCCTGGCAACTCTACCTTAGCAAACAAGTTGGTCAAACAGACACCAATTCCAGTCAGGCTTGGCAAATAGGAACTAACTGAAGCCCTCCCTGGTAAACAACAGCCTGCTGCACTGCGTTGTAGGATTTTGGTTTAACTTTGCATTTTAGGTTTACAGATAAGTTGCAAAGATATTTACTGAGAACTCCTGTATACTACTCAGATTCCTCTAATGTTAACCTTCGGGTACATTTATCAAAATGACATGCTATTAACTAAATCACTGACTTCGTTAGGATCACCTCAGTTTTTCCACTGATGTCTTTTTTCTGTTCTAGGATCAAATTCTGAAACCATATTGTATTTAATGTGCTGTAGTTTTAAGGTTCAAAATTAATAGAAAAAATAATAAAGGAGGAGGGGGGCAGACACAGGAAGAGGGTGTTTCATTTCTGTTCCTTATTTTTCTCAGTACAAGACGAGGCCATTAACTAGCATTAAGGAAAACCGAGCCAGTTTTGCCACCTTGTCTACTACTCGCCCAGTTTCCACGAATCTCCGAAAGCCCACTCTCCCGCGGTGCACTCCCCCCGGTTCCCACCGGAAAGATCTGCCCCCCGCCCCCGGCATCCTCCTCGGCATCCCTCGGGGTGTGTGGGGTGGTCTCACCCAGAATCTGGCCCGCCCACGAGCTCCCTCCCGCCGCGCTCGCCCAGCCCCGCGCCCCCTGTAGCGCGCTCACCCGCACAGATCCCCCACGTCGCGCGCGCAAGGCCGCCGCCGCGTCGCCGGACCACGTGACCCCGCGCGGAGCCGCCGGGTACCGGAAAGGCCTGAGAGGCGGCCTTGGACAGCCGCGCGCAGCCCGCGCTTCTCAAGCTCGGCGTCGGTGCTAGCGCGCCAGAGCCCCCCAAGTTACTAGGCGTCGCACCCGGGGTGTTACCTCTCACCCAGCCTCAAAGCCTGTAATTTTCTTACTATGGGCAACCGAAATGGTTCAAACATTAGGTCCTCTAAGATTACCGTGAGAGGGGTGGATTTGAATTGAAGTTAGGAGGTAGAGGCGAACCTTGAAAAGCTGGCTACTAGCACTAAGATGTGAGAAGGACAGTTAGGTAAAAAGGAACTGCTGTAGCAAAGGCTTGGCAGCGGGAGGGAACAAGGGGAAATGGACCTGGGGGCCTAGATAGCAGGCTAATGGAACAAATTATTCGTGTTGATTCCCTAAGATGGCTCTTCTCTCTAACCCACTTAAATGTGCTGTACATTAGCCTCATTACTTGGTAAAAATGATTTTGGTACTTCCTAATGCCCAATACTCTTGGAATAACTGAAAGGGACTCTGTACTGGTTCAAAAACTTGGCTGGGGATAAAAACTACTCTGGTTTAAAAATATAGAAAACTAATAAATTCCTCTTTCCTCACAATCACAAACCTTTTATTCTTCCTCTTCTCTGGATCCAGTGCTCATTTCCCTTAACCACCCCACTCCAAGAAGTAAACATGCCAGGTATATGAAAAATCAGACTTAGATTTGAGGTTCTAAAATGTCTCCTGATTACAGAATGTTAAAATGTAACCTTTTGCCCTCTGAGTTCTTGGTGCTCTAAAGAATGTGCCCCTCAGTTTGCACGTGCTCAAACGCAGGATGTCCTGTTCCGGCTCTTGCTTATCACCATCCTGGCAAGGCCACTGTTCTCAGAACAGCATGCCCCACTCTGAAATAGCTAACTTGGTACCTTCCCACCCTATATCTTCGGGCCACATCTACACACCCCTTCTGTAAACCCGCCCAGTTCTCCCAGCTCAAAAGGAGCACTCCCAACCTAGACGGGCGGGCTGAAGTCTCACTTCAGACCCCCACCATGCTGCCTGAATACTGATCTGTCTCCGAGCCTCTTTAACCTGGGATCTAACATTTGGTGCTGAAACCCTGGAAGGCTTCGTTGACACAGATCAAATCTGTAGCGATCCTCCACCTTGCCGCTGCAGCTTTTTCATCTGACACCAGACACAGATTCGTCTTTGGGTGAGTCTCGGAACCTCTCTGGAGGATCTTGCCCCTCTTTCCGAAAACCCTAGCACTAGGTCAGAGATAGTCTCTGGTACTGGGGAACTGTCCCC
>PVKH010047064.1:0-10338 GCA_004027955.1 Chaetophractus vellerosus | reverse complement strand
TCCTTACTTTTTTATTAACAACTTTATTTCAAATTCACAAAAATAAACGAATGGGAGAAGGCAGATCACCAATTTATGGAAACATTACTCCTAAAAAGTTATTTTTCTGGCACTCTTATCTCAGCTAATTCCATTGGCTAACTCAGTTGTAACCCTATTGCTCAGAAAGATACACATTAGTTAAATTACATAGTCAAAGCCTCCTTATTAACATAAAAACATAAAGAAGAGAAAAATGCTTAACATATTCAAATCTCACAAAATCAAACCCCATATTCTTTTTTTAACCTTTAGATTAATACAGCACCAACTTTTCTTTTGCTACAAAAATATTACAATGTTGTTGTTAACTATAGTCCATAAATTTCACTAGTTATATTTTCTTAAATAGTTCTCTATTGGTAGCTATTTAAGAACTTTACAGGTTTATCTATTATAGGCTATGCTGCAGAGAAATACCTATAACATAATTTTGTGTGCCTGTGATTCTTTTGTAAAATATATTTCTATAAGTGGAAAAAAAGAAGGGACACAGGAATACAATTCCCTCTACCCAGCCCAGGTAAGCTTCTATAGTAGAATATTTCTGTATTTATATTATTATCCATAATCCTCTTCTACTTCCAAAATCACTGTTATACATTCCCATTATTATCCTCCAGCTGTCCTCCAACTACCATTAATTTTCCTAAACTATTCATTTCATCTACAATCACATACACAATTCAACAGTGTTTGTTACATTCATTATAATGTGTTACCAAGTTAAATCATTATCACACATTTGCATCTAACCTTATTAAACACTCTACATCCAGCATCTTCTTCCCCTTCTCATCCCACATTCCATCACCAAACTATACTTTATAGTCCACCTCCAAAAGTCTGCACATTGTATTTGGTTTATATCAGTGAAACAATACAATAATCATCCTTTTTTGTCTGGCTTATTTCACTCAACATAATGTCCTCAAGATTCCTCCATGTTGTCATATGCTTTCCCAATTGATTTCTTCTTACAGCTGAATAATATTCCATCACATGAATATACCACATCTTGTTTATCCATTCATTGATTTCCAGACATTTAGGTTGTTTCCATCTTTTTGCAATTGTGAATAATGCCAGTATGAACATCAGTGTGCAAATATCTGTTCAAATCCTTGCTTTCAGTTCTTCTGAATATATCCATAGTAGCAGGATTGCTGGAACATACGGCAGCTCTACATTTAGTTTCCAGAAGAACTGCCAGCTTGTCTTCCACAAGGGTTGCACCATTTCACACTCCCACCAACACTGAAGGTGTTTTCCTATTTCTTCACATCCTCTCTAACACTTGAAATTTTCTGTTCTTTTATTAATGACCATTCTGTATGGTGTGAGATGATATCACATAGTAGTTTTGATCTGCATTTCTCTAATAGCTAGTGATGTTGAACATCTTTTCATGTTTCTTTTGGTCATTTATATTTCCACTTCAGAAAAATGTCTGTTTAATTCTTTTGGGGTTGCTTGTCACTTTGTCAATATATTGTATGACCTCTTTATATATTATGGAGGCCAAGCCTTAAAAGATATGTGGTTTCCAAAGAATTTTTTCCCATTGAATACTCTGCCTTTATACTTACTTTTTAAAAATTACATATTCCCCCCCTTTCTGCTTGTTCTTGCTGTGTTCATTCTTGTGTTCTTTCATGTATGCAAGAATCTCATAGCTTGCCAGCTCATCTGCAGCTTACATTTACTGGTTTCTTCCATAAAAATGATAAGCCATCACAAAACTCAGAAAATGAACAAAATTCTGTTACCTTGGAAGTTCTGCTTGTAAAAGTTTGCCACAAAAAAAAAAGAAAGGATGTAAGTTGTCCAATAAGGCAAGTTCCCACAGGTAAAAAGCAGGTGCCTTTGAATCCTGACCTCAATCAAACAAAACCTGGAAATTTCCCGTCCCTTGCAGTTTCCAGTAATGAATTTGAACCTAGTAACAGCCATATTACTCATTGCTGTTTAGAATGACTCGTTCTACAAGAAGAGAGTTTAGTGGAATGACTAATGGAGAATCCAATGAAAATATTGATGCCAATGAAGAACTTCCAGCTAGAAGAAAACGAAATCGTGAAGATGGGGAAAAGACATTTGTTGCAAAAATGATGGTATTTGATAAAAAAAAAACAGGTGCTTACAGCTTTTAGATGGGGAATATGAAGTAGCCATGCAGAAAATGGAAGAATGTCCAATAAGCAAGAAAAGAGTAACATGGGAAACTATTCTTGATAGGAAGAGGCTGCCTCCATTTGAAACATCTTCTCAGGGACCTACTTTGCAGTTCACTCTTCGCTGGACTGGTGAGACCAGTGATAAATCTACAGCTCCTATTGCTAAGCCTTTTGCCACTAGAAATTCAAAAAGTCTCCATCAAGAAAACAAGCCTGGTTCAGTTAAACCTACTCAAACTATTGCTGTGAAGGAATCATTGGCTGCAGATCTACAAACAAGAAAAGAAAAATATACTTCAAATGAAAACTGGCAGAAATTAAGAATATTTTATCAGTTCCTTTATAACAATAATACAGGGCAACAAACTGAAGCAAGAGATGACCTGCATTGCCCTTGGTGCACTCTGAACTGCAGTAAACTTTATAGTTTACTCAAGCATCTCAAACTTTGCCATAGCAATTTATCTTCAATTATGTTTATCATCCAAAAGGTGCTAGGATAGATGTTTCTATCAATGAGTGTTATGATGGCTCCTATGCAGGAAATCCTCAGGATATTCATCGCCAACCTGGATTTGCCTTTAGACACAATGGACCAGAAAAGAGAACACCTGTCACACACATTCTTGTGTGCAGGCCAAAACGAACAAAAGCAAGCATGTCTGAATTTCTTGAATCAGAAGATGGAGAAGTGGAACAGCAACGAACATACAGTAGTGGACACAGTCGTCTATATTTTCATAGTGATACCTACTTACCTCTCCGTCCTCAAGAAATGGGGTCATGAAGATGAAAAAGATCGCGAATGGCTAAGAGAGAAAACTATTACACAAATTGAAGAATTCTCTGATGTTAACGAAGGCGTGAAAGAAGTTATGAAATTATGGAATCTCCATGTCATGAAGCATGGGTTTATTGCTGACAATCAAATGAATCATGCCTGTATGCTGTTTGTAGAAAATTATGGACAGAAAATAATTAAGAAGAATTTATGTCGAAACTTCATGCTTCATCTAGTCAGCATGCATGACTGTAATCTTATCAGCATAATATCAATAGATAAAGCAGTTACCAAAGCTCTGTGAAATGCAACAAAAATTAGAAAAAGGAGAATCTGCTTCCCCTGCAAATGAAGAAATCACAGAACAAAATGGGACAGCAAATGGATTTAGTGAAATTATCTCAAAAGAGAAAGCTTTGGAAACAGATGGTATCTCAGGGGTTTCAAAACAGAGCAAAAAACAAAAACTCTGAAAAGACCTGACCCCATGTTACGGACAAACACTGAAATTACATTCTAGGGAATTCAGTCTCTAAGAAGAGTTATATTTTTATTTTTGTTTTTACTCATAGGTTCCAAACAGGCACTGTTAGATGAAGCAAATGAGTTCAAAAAGGATATTTGTATCAGAGTTCTTCTTCACTTCATTCTGCAAGCATTACATGTATGATGTTTCATTAATGTCATTAAAACATTTCATAGTTTGAGCATGAAAAGCAATACTACAAAGAAAGTTTTTTACCTCCAACAATTGTCTTATGAAATATATTGAATTGATAATCTAGAAATTATTTCATATATTTAAATTATAATGTTTTTTGCATTTGTGACTGGCTGTTTTTCTATTTTGTAATTGTGAGACATTTTCTTGGGGAGGGAAAATTGGTATGTGATTCTCTTTTTTAAAAATTGAAGGTTTTTGTGGAATTATGTTTGCATTACTATTTGTGAGCCAACTTTCATCCTTGAGTTTGAAATCATTTATCATTTTGGAATGAAACATTAAAATGTAAGACATTTTTCATTAAGATCATTTTACAGTTTTAAAATAGCACTTCTTCATCTTATGCCTGTTTGAGAAGATGATAATTTTTCACATTATTGACAGTGAAATGACATGTTGGTTTATAACGTTACTGACCATTTGTTTTTATATGGATAATTTTTGTGCATTGCTCACCCAGTATATTTTAAACTTGAACATTTTGCTGTTTCTGGTTCTTTTTCAATTAATCACCTGGAAAATTCAGCTGTCCACGTCTTTTCATTACGATTGTAAACCAAGGGAAGAATGAGTTTGAGATTTTTGAGATGCCACTTTCAAGGGGGGAAATGTTTTATAAAAATGAACCAGAAAATGTTATACCTTTTTTTTTTGTAAGGATGTCTTTGTAATGTATTTTATGATTAGAATATCCAAGACAGATAAGCTGACTTGAATCATTGTGAGCAATTTTGCCCTGTGTTATATGTGCTCTATGCACATATTTGCAGTTGGGTTTTCTCCAACAGAAACTGGTTTCACTTCTGACACATTAATGAGCACCAATAGGTTTTTATTCCAACTCCAAGCACTGTGGTTGAGTAACATCACCTCAATTTTATATTATCCTTAAAGATATTGCATTTTCATATTCTTTATTTATAAAGGATCAATGCTGCTGTAAATACAGGTATTTTTAATTTTTTATTTCATTCCACCACCACCAGACTCAGTTCCCTATTTTGTTTAAGAAGGGATATATAAGCTTTCTAATGGTGTCTTCAGAAATTTATAAAATGTAAATACTGATTTGATTGGTCTTTAAGATGTATTTAACTGTGTGACTATTTAACTAATAGTGTGGATGTGATTTGTCATCCAGTATTAAGTTCTTAGTCATTGAATTTTGTGTGAAAAAATACGAAAGAGGGAAACTGCAGCTTTCATTATAGACTCCTTGATTGGTAAACTCTCTAAATGATGAGTTACAGTAAACTCTGATTATGCTCTGGATAGTAGATCTCAAGCATTTCTCTCAGGCTTTCATTTGCTAAAGCTGTGCACATATGTAAGAAAAAACAGAATATTTTAGGGGAGTTGTAGATGTAGATTTATTGCTTATGTCATTTCTTAAGCAGTTATGCTCTTAATGCTTAAAAGAAGACTAGCATTGTTTGCACAAAAAGTTGGTGATTCCATCCCCCAAATAAGTAATGAAATTACTTCTGTTGAGTAAACTTTTTATGTCATCTTATAATAAAAGCTGAAATAGTCCCTTTGTTTCTATTTATTTAAAAAGATGTTTTTCTCTATGTACCCTTGATAACAGATTTTGAAGAAATCATGGAAGATGATAAAAGCCTTTGAATGGTACAGTAGATGTAAAAAACTTTCAATTTAAAAGAACTTTTGTTTTTACATTAAATGTTTATTTGAAATCAAATGATTTTGTACATAAAGTTCAATAATATAAAATTTTTAAAAATCTGGATGTGAGAGTCCTCCAATTTCATTCTTAGTTTTAAGATATTTTTGGCTATTCAGGGACCCTTCCAGAGAAATTTGATAGTTGGTTTTTCCAATTCTACATGGATGGATATTCATATTTTATTAGTATTGCATCAAATCTGTAGAGCAGTTTGTGTAGATTTGACATCTTAATGATATTTAGTCTTCCAACCCATGAACACGAATGACCTTCCATTTATTTAGATCATCATTGGTGTGTTTTAGCCATGTTTTATAGTTTTCTGAATACAAGTCCATTATGTCCTTGGTTAAATTTATTTCTAAATATTTGATTCTTTTAGTCACTACTGTAAATGGAATTTTTTTGGACTTTCTCCTCAGATTGCTCATTAGTAATATGTAGAAATATTATTGATTTTTGCATATTAATCTAGTATTCTGCCACTTTGCAGAAATTGTCTATAAATTCTGATAGTTTTGTTGTGGATTTTTAAAGTATAGAATAATATCATCAGTGAATAACAGAAGTTTTACTTCTTCTTTTCCTATTTGAATGCCTTCTTTTTCTTTTTCTTGTGTAATTGCGCTAGCTAGAACTTCTAGCACAATATTAAATAACAGTGGGGAGAGTAGGCATCCTTGTCTTGTTCCTGATCTCAGTAGGAAAGCTTTCAATCTTTCACCATTAAGCACCATTTTAGCTGGATGGGTTTCATATATGTACTTTATCATATTGAGAAAGTTTCCTTCTATTGCTTTCTTTGGGGGTGTTTTTAACAAGACAGAGTGTTGTATTATGTCAAATGCTTTTTCTGCATCAATTGAAATTATCACGTGAATTTTTCTTCTTCATTTTATTAGTGTGGTATATTACACTGATTGATTTCCTAATGTTGAGCCACCCTTGCATACCTGATATTAAGGCACTTGATTGTTATGTAGAATTTTTTATGTGTTTTTGGATTCTGTTAGTGTATTAGTTAGCCAAAGTGGTGCTAATGCAAAGTACCAGATATCTGTTAGCTTTTATAACAGGTATATATTTGGGGTAAAAGCTTACAGATGTAAGGCCTTAAAGTCTCCAGCTCAAGGTTGCTTTCTCACCCAAGGCAGTTGCCACGTGTTGAAGCAAGATGGTCACTGATCTCTTTGAGGGTTTGGGCTCCACCTCTGGGCTTCTCTCTCAGGGCTTCCTACATAAGCCTCAACTGTCTTCCCAAGGTCAGCTGTAGCTATCAGGCAAATAGCCCATCTTTCTCTGAAGCTTTAACTGTTTGATCCTTCTCCTTTCTGTCACATGGCAAGCAGGATCGAAATGGCAAAGTTCTCTCCTCTGGTGTATATGAAGCTCTCTCTCTTTCCATGTCTTCTCCTGTGTGTCTTCTTGAATGAATATCTATTTATATCAGCCCACAAAGGGGCTGGTGCTCAACCCTGAGTCATGCCCTACTGACATGATTGTATCAAAGCCCTAATCTTTTATCAAGTAAACTTAAAATTTTTGAATATTGTACAATCAAAGGGTATCACACCCAGAGGAAGAGACCAGTTTACACACATAATTTTTCTCTTTTTGGGGAAAATTATCAAACTGCCACAGTTAGCAAGTATTTTGTTGAGGATTTTTACATCCATATTCATTAAAGAAATTGGTCTGTAATTTTCTTTTTTTCATAATATCTTTATTTGACTTTGGTGTTAGGGTGATGTTAGCTTCATAGAATGAGTTTCATTGCACTCCTTTCTTTTTAAATTTTTGGAAGAATTTGAACAAGGTTGATATTAGATCTTCTTTAAATGGTTGGTAGAATTCACCTGTGAAGCCATCTAGTCTTGGATTTTTCTTTTTGGAGAGGTTTTTGATGATCGTTTCAATTTCTTTACTTGTGATTGGTTTTGAAGTCTTCTAGGGTCAGTGTGGTTTGTTCATGTGTTTCCAGAAATGTGTCCATTTCTTCAACGCTGTATAGTTTGTTGGCATGCAGTTTTTCATAGTATTCTCTTATGATCTCTTTTATTTCTTCTGGGCCAGTGTTAATGTCACCCTTCTCATTTCTGATTTTATTTATTTTCATCTTCAGTCTTTTTTATCTTTGTTAATCTTGCTAAAGATTTATTGAGTTTGTTCATCGTCTCAAAGAACCAACTTTTAGTTGGCATTGGCTCATGTTCTTTTTTTTTGTTATTATCCACTCTATCAGTCTATGCCTTTTAATTGGGGAGTTCAATCCATTAACATTCAGTGTTACTACTATAAAGGCATTATTTACTTCATCCATTTTATCCCTTGGCTTTCTGTTGTCATATCTCACTATTGTCTGTCTTTAACCCTTTCTATTTCTCTTACTTATGCTCTTCATTTCTTTTTGTTGTTGTTGTTACATATCCCCCCCTTTCTGCTTGTTCTTGCTGTGTTCATTTTTTGGGTTCTTCTGTGTCTGCTTTGTGTCCCCCCCATTGTGGCGATGCGCCAAGTCAGCTCACCACGCAGGCGGCTTGCCCCGCTCGAGGGCGGCTCTGCTCTGCTTGTGGGTGGCTCAGCTCTGTTCGCAGGCGACTTGCCCCACCCGTGGCGGCTTTGCCCTGCCCTTGGCGGCTTTTTTTTTTGCCCTGCCCACAGCGGTTCTGCCCCGCCCACAGCAGCTTGCCCTCTCAAGGTGGTCTGCCCGCTCGGAGAGGCCCCCGGAACTGAACCTGGGACCTCCCATGTGCCCATGTGGTGAACCATCACCCTATCCACTGGGCTACAGCTGGCCCCCTTATGCTCTTAATTTCTACACTTTTCTCCAAGGCTCTTTCCCTTGTGTTGTCCTATCAGGTTGTAATACACCCTTTAATATTTCTTGTATATTTGATCTCTTGGTAACATATGCCCTCAGTATTTGTTTGTCTGTAAAGACTTTAAACTCACCTTCATTTTTGAAGGGTAGTTTTGTTAAATAAAGAATTCTTGGCTGACAGTTTTTCTCTTTCAATACCTAAGTTTATCATACTGCTGCCTTTCCCCTCCATGGTTTCTGTAGAGAGATCAGCACTTCACCTTATTCAGGCTCTCTTGTAAGTAATACAATGCTTTTCTGTTGCTCCTCTCAGATTCCTCTTTATGTTTGGCCTTTAGCAATATTAATAGTAGATGTCCTATAGTAGATTTATTAGTATTTATTCTCTTTGGGGGTATAGTGTTCTTCTGGAATATTGATATTTATGTCTTTCATAAGGGTTTGAAAATTTTCAGGCAGTATTTACTCAGATATTCTTTATAACCATTTTTTGTTCTCTATCTGAAACACCTATAACACTTATGCTTCTGCATTTTGAGTTGTCATTCATTTCCCTGATATCCTGTTCAATTTTATTTGCATTCTTTTCTCTGTCTTTTCTCCTATATTTTCAATTGCAAATGCCCTGTCTTCAAATTCACTTATTTGTTCTTCTTAGCATTTTAAATCTGCTCTTATATGCCTCTAATATATTTTTAAGTCATTTTATTGAGATATATTCACATACCATGCAACCCATCTAAAGTGTGCATTCAATGGGTTTTGGTATAATCACAGAGTGGTTCATTCATTACCGCAATCAATAAGAGCATTTTCATTACTACAAAAAGAAAACCTTCTATGCTTAGCTATCACCTCTCAATCCCTCTATCCTTCCCCTCTGCAAAGAAGGCTATTGGGATTTTTATTGGGATTGAGTTTGAATCTGTAAATCAGTTCGGATGGAATTGACATCTTAATGGTTTTTAGTCTTTCAATCCATGAACACGGGAAGTCCTTCCATTTATTTAAGTCTTCTTCGGTTTCTTTTAGCAATGTTTTGTAGTTTTCTGAATAAAGGTCCTTTATGTCCTTGGTTAAGTTTATTACTAAATATTTGATTATTTTAGGCACTATTATGATTGGATTTTTTCTGATATCCTTCTGAGTTTGCACATCAGTCGTATACAGTAATACTATTGATTTTTGGATATTAGTCTTGTATTTCACCACTTTGTTGAAATTGTCTATTAGTTCTAGTAAGTTTGTTGTGGATTTCTCAGGATTTTCTAGATATAGGATCATATCAGTGAATAGAGAAAGGCTTATTTCTTCTTTTCCTATTTGGTTGTCTTTTATTTCTTTATCTAGCCTTAGTGTTCTAGCTAGAACTTCTAGCACAATTTTGAATAACAGTGGTTTAATTTCTTGGAAGAGCTTGAGCAAGACGGTTATTAGATTGTCTTACAGAATATAGTTGGCTCATACTTTTCTGGCCATTCCATCGGTATAATTCTTTTGATTGGGTAGTTCAAGCCATTAACATTCAATGTTATTACTGTAAAGGCATTACTTACTTCATCCATTTTGTCCTTTGGCTTTCTGTTGTATCTTACTATCATCTTTCTTTTTACCCTTTAATTTACCCTTCCTACTAGTCTACATTTCTACACTCTCCTCCAAGTCTCTCACCCTTATTATTTCAATTAAGGCTTCAGCACTCCCTTAGAATCTCTTGTAATTCTGGTCTTTTGGTAACACATTCTATCAGTTTTTGTTTGTCTGTGAGGACTTTGGACTCACCCTTATTTTTGAAGGACAGTTTTGCCGGATACAGAATTCTTGGCTGGCAGATTTTTTTCTTTCAGTACCTTAAACACATCCCAACACTTTCTTCTCTGCTCATGGTTTCTGATGAGAGGTCGGCACTTAATCTTATTGAGGTTCCCTTGTACGTGATGTTTTTCTTTTCTCTTCCTGTTTTCAGAATCCTCTCTTTATCTCTGATATTTGTCATTCTGAATAGTAGGTGTCTTGGGGTAGTTCTGTTCAGACTTATTCTGTTTGGGGTGTATTGTGCTTCTTGGATATTGATATTTATGTCTTTCATTAGGGTTGGGAAGTTTTCAG
>PVKH010047063.1:0-10332 GCA_004027955.1 Chaetophractus vellerosus | reverse complement strand
CTGCCCTGCCCGTGGCGGCTTTTGCCCTGTCCGTGGCAGCTTTTTGCCCTGCCCACGGCGGCTCTGGCCCGCCCATGGCGGCTTGCCATTCTCAAGGCGGTCTGCCCGCTAGGAGAGGTCCCCGGGAACCGAACCCAGGGCCTCCCATGTGGTATCCCAGCGCGCTCTTTATCCACTGAGCTATCTAGCCGGGCCCTGGCATGTAATAAATCTTAATCTAACCCATTGTCGTACAATTTTTTTCCTATGTTTATCTCTGACAGTTTTATAATTTTAGCTCTTACATTTAGTTCTATGACACATTTTGAGTTGGCTATTGTGTCTGAGCTAAGGATGTAAGTTCATTTTTATTTTGTATATGAATATCCAATTGTCTCAGCACTAGTTGTTGAAAAGACCGTTTTTCCCCCATTGAGTTATTTTTGCATCTTTGTTGAAAATTGATATGTGACTGTAAGGGTTTATTTCTAGAAGTTCTGTACTATTCCATTGGCCTATATGTCTATCCTTACATTAATACTAGAATGCCTTGATTACTATAGCTTTATAATAGGTTTTGAAGTAATATGTGCTCTCCTACTCCTACTTTGATCCCCTTTGTAAAAATTGTTTTGTTTTTTTCTAGGTTCTTGACATTTCCATATAAATTTTAGGATTGGCTTGTCAATGTCTAACATTTGCTTTATCCATCAATTTGGGGAGAATTGTCATCTATATCATAGATATTAAACTCTTATTGGATATGTGATTGCCAAATATTTTCTCCCAGTGAGTTGGCTGCCTTTTTACCCTTTTGACAAAGTCCTTTGAAATGCAAAAGTGTTTAATTTTGAGGAGGTCCCATTTATCTATTTTTTGTTTTGTTGCTCATGCTTTTGGTATAAGGTTTAAGGAACTACTGCCTACCATAAGATCTTGAAGGTGTTTTCCTACATTTTCTTCTAGGATTTTTATGGTTGTCACTTTTATATTTAGGTCCATGACCCATTTTAAGTTAATTTTTGTTTAAGGTGTGAGATAGGGTTCTTCTTTCTTTCTTTTGGTTATGGACATTCAGTTCTCCCAGCACCATTTGTTGAATAGACTCTGATGGCCAAGCTGGGAGGGTTTGACCACCTTGCCAAAAATCACTTGAATGTAGATACAAGAGTAGATTTCTAAGTTCTCGATTAAGTTCCATTGGTCAATGTGTCTCTCTTTATGCCACTACCATGCTATTTTTACCACTGTAGCTAGGTAATATGTTTTAAAATCCAGCATTGAGAATCCTCTTACTTCGTTCTTCTTTTTTGAAGATCTTTTTGGCTATTCAGGGACACTTACCCTTCAAATAAATTAGGTTCTTGGTTTTTCCACTTCTGCAAAAAAGGCTGTTGGGATTTTTTTTTGGAATTGCATTGAAATTGTAAATCAATTTGGTAGAATTGACATCCTAACGATATTTAGTCTTCAAATCCATGAACACGGAATGTCCTTCTATTTATTTAAGTCTTATTTAGTTTCTTTTAGCAGTGTTTGTAGTTTTCTAAATACAGGTCCTTTATGTACTTGGTTAAGTTTATTCCTACAAATTTGTTTGTTTTAGTCACTATTAGAAATGGATTTTTTTCCTGATTTCCTCCTTAGATTGCACATCAGTAGTGTATAGAAATGATATTGGTTTTTATATATTAATCTTGCATCCCACTACTTTTCTGAACTCATCTATTAGTTCTAATAGCTTTGTTGTAGATTCTTCAGGAGATACTGGACATAGGTTCATATCATCAGTGAATAGTGAAAGTTTTACTTCTTCCTTTCTGATTTGGGTGCCTTTTATTTCTTTATCTAGCCTAATTTCTCTAGCTAGAACATATAGCACAATATTGAATAGCAGTGGTGACAGTGGGCATTGTTGTCTTGTTCCTGGTCTCAGAAGGAAAGCTTTCAATCTTTCACCATTGAGTACAATGCTAGCTGTAGGTTTTTCATATATTCACTTTACCATATTGAGAAAGCTTCCTTCTATTCCTATCTGTTGGAGTGTTTTTATCAAGAAATGGTGCTGGTTTTTGTCTAATGCCTTTTCTGCATCAATTGAGACGCTCATGTGATTTTTCTTCTTCAATTTATCAATGTTGTTTATTACACTAATTGATTTTCTTGTGTTAAACCACCCTTGCCTACCTGGGATAAAACCCATCTGATTGTGGTGTATAATTCTTTTAACATGCTTTTGAATTCTGTTTGTACATATTTTGTTGGTGATTTTTGAATCTATATTCATTAGAGGTTTTGGTCTGTAGTTTTCTTTTCTTTTCTTTTCTTTTCTTTTCTTTTCTTTTCTTTTTTAGTATCTTTATCTGGTTTTGGTATTAGGGGCATGCTGGCTTCATAGAATGAGTTTGATAGTGTTCCTTCCTGTTCAGTTTTTCAGAAGCGCATTGAGCAAGATTGGTATTGGATTGTCTTTGAATGATTGATAAAATTCACCTGTGACGCCATCTGGTATTGGCCTTTTCATCTTTGAGAGGTTTTTGGTGACTGTTTCAATCTCTTCATTTGTGATTGGTATGCTGTGGTCTTCTATTTCTTCTAGGGTCAGTGTACGTGGTTTGTGTGTTTCTAGGAATTTGTCCATTTCCTCTACATTGTCTAGTTTTTTGGTATACAGTTGTTCATAGTATCCTCTTATGATCTCACTTATTTCTATTGGATCGGTGGTAATGACCCCTTCTCATTTCTGATTCCATTTATTTACATCTTCTCCCTTTTTTTCTTTGTCAGTCTAGCTAAGGGTTAGTTGATTTTGTTGATCTTCTCAAAGAAGCAAATTTTTGTTGTTTAGTCTCTGTATTTTTTCTCTCGATTTCATTTATTTCTACTCTGATCTTTACTATTTTTTTCCTTCAGCTTGGTTTGGGATTAGTTTGCAGTTCTTTTTCTAGTTCCTCCAGGTATGCAGTTAGATCTACAGTCTTATCTCTTCTTTTTTACTGTAAGCATTAAGGGCTATAAATTTCCCTCTCAGCACTGCCATTGCAGTATCCCATTGATTTTGATATTTTGAGTTTTCATTTTCATTTGTCTTAAGATATTTGCTGAATTCTCTTGCAATTTCTTCTTTGACTAACTGATTATTTAAAGTATTGATTTATCTCTATATATTTATGAATTTTCCCTTTTACCATACATTATTGATTTCCAGCTTCATTCTTTTATGATCAAAGAAAGTGTTTTGTATAATTTCAATCTTTTTAATTTTATTGATACGTGTCTTGTGACCCAACATTGCCTAACGTGGAGATGTTCCATGAGCACTTGAAAACACCCTGCTGTTTTATAGGGTGCAATGTTCTGTAGATGTCTGTTAGATCTAGATCATTTATCATATTATTCAAGTTCTCTGTTTATTTATCCTCTGTCCAGATGTTCTATCCACTACTGAGAGTGGAGTATTGAAGTCTCCAACTATTATATAGAGACATCTATTTCTCCCTTCCATTTTGCCAGTATGTGCCTCATGTATCTTGGGGCTTTAAGTTTCAGTGCATAAATATGTAGTAGTCAATTCTTCTTGATGAATTGCCCCTTTTATTAGTATGTAATGATTTTTTTTATCCCTTATAACAGTTTTGCATTTGAAATCTATTTTGTCCGATATCAGTACTACTGCTCTAGTTCTTTTTTGGTTACTATTTGCATGAAATACCTTTTTCTTACCTTTCATTTGTATCTGATTGTGTCCACTACAAGGTGGGTCTCTTGAAGACAGCATATAGACAGCTCATTTTTTTTTTTATCCATTCTCTCAGTCTCTGTCTTTTGATTGGGGCATTCAGTCCATTAACATTCAATACTATTACTGTAAAGACATTACTTACTTTATCCATTTTGTTCTTCGACTCTTTGTTGCCATGCATTCTATATTATCTGTCTTCTTATTCTTTAATTTACCCTTCCTAATAATCTTCATTTCTAAACTCTTCTCCAAATCTCTCACCCTTATTTTTCCTTTTCAGGCTGCAGCACCCTCTTTGATATCTCTTGTAATTCTGGTCTTTTGGTAACATATTCTATGAGTTTTTGTTTGTCTGTGAACACTTTGAACTCACCCTCATTTTTGAAAGACAATTTCGCCAGATACAGAATTCTTGGCTGGCAGTTTTTCTCTTTCAGTACCTTAAATACATTATACCATTTTCTTCTTGCCTCCATGGTTTCTGATGATATGTCAGCACTTAATCTTATCGAGTTTCCCTTGCATGTGATGCTTTTCTTTTCTTTCGCTTCTTTCAGAATCCTCTCTTTATCTCTGATATTTGTTGTTCTGAATAATAGGTGTCTCAGGGTAGGTCTGTTTGGATTTATTCTGTTTGGGGTGCATTGTCATTATTGGATCTTCATATTTATGTCCTTCATAGGGGTTGGTAAGGTTTTGGTCATTATTTCCTCAAAAATTCTTTCTGCCCCTTTTCCATTCTCTTCTTCTGGGACACCAATAATGTGAATGTTTGTGTGTTTGTCATTCAATTCCCTGAGAGTCTTCCATTTTTTCCTTTCTCTTCTCTTTCTGTTCTCCTGTCTTTTCCAGTTCAGATGTTCAACCTTTGAAATCAGTAGTTCTGTCTTCAAGGAATTCAAATCTGGGGCCAGCTTTATAGCCCAGTGGCTAGGGCGCCGGTTTACCACATGGGAGGCCCTGGGTTTGGTCCCCGGGGCCTCTCCGGGCAGGTGGACAGCTTGAGAAGGCAAAAGCCACCGTGGGCGGGGCAGAGCTGCCATGGGCAGGGCAAAAGCCTCCACGGGCAGGGCAAAGCCACCACGGGCAGGGCAGAGCCGCCTGTGAGCAGAGTGGAGCCACCCGCGGGCAGAGCCGCCCGCAAGCGGGGCAAGCCGCCTGCAAGTGGTCACCGCAGCAAGGGGGGTTGTGGGGGGGGAAGCAGAAAATAAATGAATCTTTGAAAATAAAAAGGAATTCAAATCTGCTCTTTATGTGCCTCTAAATTATTTTTAATCTCATCTATCATGTCTTTCATTCCCATAAGGTCTGTTACTTTTCTTTTCAAGCTTACAAATTGTTCTTTATGTTCTCCCAGTGTCTTCTTAATATCTCTCATTTCTTTAGTCATATGTTCTTTCAATTCTTTGACATTATTTAGTCTCTGTATCTTTTCACAATATTGGGTTCGTTCTTTTGGCGGGCCATTTCTTCCTTTTTCTTAGTATGGCTTGTAATTTTTGCTGATGTCTAGGCATCTGAATATGTTTGTGAATTTACTCTGATGGCCAGTTTCTCTCTCTTGCCTATTGTTTTTTTCACAGCTCTTCTTTGATATTTGATTCAACTTATTCTAAGTCTTTAAAATTGCCTGGCTTAGGTTTTCAAAATTGGGCCAGGGACTCACTAGTGGTGTGCCGATTTTCTCCCAGGGGTAGGATACAGAAAACACAGAGAACAGTTTTTGTCCATGCAATTTTCAGACCAGCCAATTGAGCGGATGGTGCTCATCAGTGCACCTTTCCACAGAGGTGTTTCAACCTCAGCTTTCGGTGTTCCTGTGTTGAATCTCCACATTGGAGATTCAATGCAGGCACTGCTGGTCAAATTCGCTGATGAAAAGCACCACAAGCTCCCCTCCTTTTTCCCTTGAAATAGCTGATAGGGAGCAAGATGTCTCTCAGGTGGCTGCAGTGAGCCAGGGGTTTTTCCCCAGTTTACTATCTTGGGGTGGGGGAGGGGTGCCCTTCTCAGCCACGTGGGGGCTTGGTAACTCATGTTTGATTTTTCAGCTTCTTCCTCTGTCTGTTTCTCACTATCCTGGGAGTTGTGTAGCACTGTCCTGATCTCCTGACCCCCAAAGCTTTTGGCTTTTTCTCCATTGTTTTTGTGAAAGCATTCAGCTCTGCCTGTTAGTCTGTCACCATCATCCCACAAATCCTCTCCACTTATTTTGATATTCCTAATTTCTCTTAGCTATGCTTTGTAGTTTTTACTGTATAGATCTTGTATTTCTTTGGGTATGTTCATTCCTAATAGCTTATTCTATTTTGCTGCTTTTGTGAGTGGAATTATTTTCTTCCTTTTATTTTAGATTGGTCATTTCTGATTTTTAGAAATAGTTTCCTACACATAGGATCAGGCCATATGCAAATAATACAGCTTTATCTCTTCATTTCCCATCTGTGTGCTATATGTCCTTTTTCTTGACTTATTGTACTGACTAGAACCTCTTGTACAAAGTTGTCATGAAAGTGGAACCCTTACTTTGTGTCTTGATATTAGTGGGGAAGTATTCAGTTTTGTGTCCTTAAGTATAATGTTATGTATAGTTCTCTATATATGCTCTTTATCAGGTTAAAAAAATTTCTTTCTATTCCTAGTTTGTTAGGAGTTTTTTTAAAACTTTTTATTTTGAAATACTTTCAAACTTACAGGACAGTTAAAGAAATAATACAGACCCTATACAGAGAATGTCAGCATATCCCTACCCTCCCAAGACACCCAGATCCACCAACTCTGATGTTTTGCCACATTTGTCACCTACCTATCTATCCATCTATCTGTCTGTCTTTCTATCAATTGATTTTCTGAACACTTGAGTTTAGGTTGTATATGTTATACTGTTTGAACACTAAATACTACAGGTACATTTCTGAGAACAAGGATATTCACCCATGTAACCATCTGAAGTGCAAGTCGTCAAGATCAAGAAATTTAACATTAATACAAAGCTTACAGTCTATGTTCCAAATTTTTCATATATCCCAATAACAGGAGCCTTTTCTTCTCCCTTGTTAGATCTCATCCAGGATCATTAATAACATGCAATTGTTATTATCTTTTTAGTTGCTCTTTCTTTCTTTTTTAATTGTGGGAAAATTTATGCAACATCAACTTTCCCATCCCAACCATTCACAAGTAAAATCTCATTCGCCATATTGTGGCACCTTCACCACCCTCCATCACTAAAACTTTCCCCTCTCCTTAAACATAACCCCTGTACCCATTGTGCATTAACTCCCACTCCTGCCCCTTGCTCCTGGCAACCTGACTCAAATTTCTGTCCCAGTGAGTTTGCATATTCTGTGATATTTTCCTTGTAGTTACCATGGGGCTTAAATTTAACAACCTAAATCTCTAACAATCTCTTTTCCTTTCACACCAATTTAACTTCAGTAGTATGTACAAACTATGTTCCTATGCCCATCTGCCCTCCCCCCACCTTTCTATAGTTCTTATAATGCATTACATGTTTATCATTTGGAGTACCAAACCACTGATTTATCATTATATTCTATACATTTGCCTCTTAGAACTTGTAGGAAGTAAAAAGTGGAGTTATAAAAGCAAATACAATAATACTGGCATTTATATTTGATCACATCATTATTCTCACCAGAGATTTTTATTTCTTTATGTGGTTTCAGTGCTTTCTTTTAACCTGCAGAACTTGTCTTTAGCATCTCCAGTAGGGCCAGGAATGAACTCCCTCCGCTTTTCTTTGTCTGGGAATGCCTTAATTATTCTCTCAAATATGAACAACAGTTTTGCTGTATATAGAATTCTTGGTTAGCAGTTTTTGAAACTTTAAATATGTCATCTCACTGCCTCCTTGAGTCATGGTTTTTGATGAGAAATCAGTACTTATTCTTATTGAGGCTCCCTTGTATGAGACACCTTGTTTCTTTCTTGCAGTTTTCAGAATTCTGTCTTTATATTTGACATTTGACAGTGTGATTGTAATATGCTATGGTGAGGGTCTATCTGGGTCTATCTTGTTTGGAGTTTTGTTGCATGTCTTGGATGTGTATCTTCATGTCTTTTGTTAAATTTGGGAAGTTTTGAACCATTATTTCTTGAATATTCTCTCTGCACTTTTTTCTCTTTCTTTTCTTTCTAGGAGTCCCAAAATACATATATTGGTATGCTTGATGGTATCCCACAGTTTCCTTAGGCTCTGTTCACTTTTCTTCACTCTTTCTTCTTTCTGCTTTTGGGAAAGTCATGGACACACTCAGTAGCCATCTTCCAGCCCTTGCTTACTCCTTTTTCCCTTCTTGTTGGGGTACGTTTCCATTTTTGCTTTTTTTTTTTTTTTGCTTGCTGGCATTTGGTATTTTTCTGTTTCACAAAGACCACCAGCAGCTCCAGGGGAGATGTTAAATCTTAAATAGCCTCAACTGCTTTCCAGGGCACCATAAGGGTTGTTTGGTGAATGCTTTTTACTCATGGGCAGGATCCCTTCCCTCCTGGGGTGTGAAATAACCCAACACTTGAGTAGCACAAATGTCTGTCATCTCTGATGTGAAGTGAGGTATGCAGAGCTGCCAAGCCTGACCTAAGCAGTTGGCTTCTCCAAGGGACAGGCCATGATGGGATCTCTTTCCCAGCTCTTTTGGACCTTTTGTGCTGCATAGGTAATAAAGTGGTCATTTGCTGAAAGTCTCTGTTGTGCCTGAGCTTGTGTTCCAATGACATACCTTGCGACAACTCACTCCACACTGCTCTTCAGACTGAATGACCTCAATAGTCTTATCTTCATATTAACTGATTCTTTCTTCTGCCAGGTCCAATCTGCTGTTGAAACTTTCTAGGGATTTTTAATTAAAGCTACTGTGGTCTTGAGCTCAGATTCCTTTTAATAATTTCCATCTCTCTGTTGATATTCTCTTTGAGTTTATCTCTTACTTCCCTCATTTCCTTTAGTTCTATCTCCATATTTTCCTTTAGCTGTTGTGAACTAGTTTTCAAAAGCCTTTGTTTGGTATGTCCCATGTCTAGTCCTCCTCATTGATGATTTCTAATGCTTTAAGCCTCTCGTTTGCCTGGGTTATGCCCTCCTGTTTCTTTGTACATTTTGTAATTTTTTTGTTGAAACCTGGACATTTTAATGTTTTAATGTGTTGTGATGGAATTTAAACTCTGAAGCATCAGCTCGTTAAGCTTGTATCAAGCTAGTGTTATGACAGAGCTTTCCTTGAATGCCAAGAGTGAACAACCACAGCAAGAAAAACACCTTTCCCATTCTTTGCAGATTTAGCTGTGCAAGTGCTTTCCTTCAGTGATTAAATATGATGAGTTTAGAGAATAGCTCCATGCCAAAGCATATGGGCCTCCCTGATCCATTCTGTGCATGCATCTTGTCTTGGACATCCATGTGTATCCCTAGGAATTCCCTTATTTACATGGTTATGGATGTCCATTCTTCCCTAGGAAACAGTTTCCTTATGGTCCTGCACACTGCACTGTATGTCCTACAGCCAGCAGCCCCTTGACCCAAGTGGTATGCCTTTAGTGCTCTCCATAGCATTCTGTGAGTCCACTGTCAGACAGATTGGGCCAGACATACATGCTCCCAGCATGTGCATGAGAGTTACTCTGCTACCTCCAGAACTGGGACCAGGGATCTACACTGGGAGCATGGGCTGTTTCTGAAGTGAGATGGTGAGGAATGGGAAAGGAGCCAGCCCGGGTGCCCTGAAATCTTACCACTTCTAAGTAGCCTCTTTCTTGATTCAGTGCTCACTCTGTTTCTGCTTTTCCAGAAATATTTGAGAAAGATATTTCTGCTAGTTCTTGCTCATTGTTCAAATTTCCGTCTGGGGGGCATAGCCCTGAAGTGTTTCACTCTACCATCTTGATCAGAGTGGGGACTACTGTTGAGAGTTTTATTATATATTGGTGTTGCATTTTATCATTTGTTTTTTCTACATCTATTGAGATGGAGATGATTTTATAATTTTGGTCCTTTATTCTATTAATATGGTGATTTTAAGTCAATGTTGGATTCCTGGGGAAGGTCCCACTTGGTTGTGGTTTATAATCCCTCTTACATGTTACTGAATTTTGTTTGCTAATTTGTTAAGGATTTTTGCATCTATGTTCATGAGAGATATTGGTGTATAGTTTTCTTATGATATCATTGTCTAACTTTGGTATCAGGGTAATACTGTCTTCATAGAAGAATTTGGGAAGTGTTCCTTCCTCAATTTTCTGAAAGAATTTGCATAAGTTTCATTTTATTTCTTCTATAAGTATTTGTTAGAACTCAATAGTGAAGACATCTGGTCCTGAGCTTTTCATTGTGGGATGAGTGTTAATATCAGTTCAATTTCTTTACTTGCTATAGATCTATTCAGACTTTCTATTTCTTCTTGAGTCAGTTTTTGGTAATTTGTGTCTTTCTAGGAATTTGCCCATTTCATTTAAATTGTCGAATTTATTGACTTAACTATTTAACAAAATTCTATTACTGTCCTTTTAATTTTATAGTTGCTTGTAAAGTTTTATCTTCATTCCTGATTTTTAGGTAATTAATGCCATGGTTTTTTTTTAATAAAGGACTCCAG
>PVKH010047062.1:0-10333 GCA_004027955.1 Chaetophractus vellerosus | reverse complement strand
GTGTGGCGGGGCCGCGCGCCGCGGTCCCTCGGTCCGGGCCGCCGCGTCAGGCCGGGGCGCCCCTCGCGCTCCCGGAGGACGAACCTCCCGCTAAGGCGCGGGCCCTGCTCTGTCCCCCGCCGGAGCCCTCCTCCCTCCCGCTACTATAGTTCTTATAATAAGCCTCGCATCCACCTACCCCACCCCACCACCCCGTGCCAAAAAAAAAAAAAAAATGTTTTCAACGTCCTGTTGCTTCACGGGGGACTTTCGGAGGGGGGCGTCACATGGCCCGACACGTCGCCGTAAGGGTCGAGGGCGCGTGCGCGCGTCGAGGTAGGGTGGCCACGCCCCTTTCCGAGGGTCGCTCGGACCCCGCCTGGAGACCCCGCCGCGAGGAAGGGGTGGGGGAGGGGTGAGGCCGGAGCCTGTGCGCCTGCGCGGGGCGGGGTCGCCCGCCAAGCGCGCGTGGGGCGCGGGGCCGGGCCGGGCTCGCTTCCGTGCTTCTGAGGGCGGGTGGTGGCCACGTCGCTGCGGGCGGGCCCTGTCCCTGGCGCGCCGCCCGTGGGCCTTACGCCCCGCCGGGCTCGCCCCCACGCGCCGCCCCGGCCCGCAGCGAGGCGCTGGACTCGGGCAACTCGCGGCGGCTTGGCGCGGGGCCCCCGCCGCTGCCCAGGGCCAGGTGCCCGGCCCCGGACCCTCGCGGCGCCCCTTGCTTGGGTTCGGGAGGCGGGGGCGGCGGGGCGGAACGCAGCCCGGGGCCCTGGCTTTCCCGCCCCGGCTCCCCCGGGAGCCGAGCGCGGCCTGCCCTCTGCGGGGTGCGGGGCGTGCCCTGCTGACGGCTACTGACCTGGCGCGGAGGGCGCCCTGGGGGGACCCTCCGCCTTTGCTTTGAGTTGCCTTTGGTTTTCGTTGTTTGCCTGGATGCTTCGAGGCGACCTTGCAGAAGGAAGCCTAGTGAGTTTGCAGGGCGGGAAGTAGTTCAGGTACTCGTGTGCCAGCACACGTGTACACACCCACCAGAGGGGCCATAGCATGTGTATTAAATGGCAGTCTGACTTGCCGGTGTACGTAGGAAGCATTTGCAAACGGAATAAAAGGACCTTTGTTGCAACTGGCAGTGTCATCGCTGTTTTTGTATTAACCTGTCCAAGCAGCGTGACGTGCGCCTTTAAAGAGAAAGGGTGTGCTTTGTTGCTCTGTTCCGTTATTCTGAAGGCAAATTATAGTTGGAATAAGTACAGCCGTTTACTAAGTAAGTGGAATGTGAACAGTGTTTGCAATGTTTCATAAGGGCCTCGGTATTCAGTAAAAATGCTGCCACGATACGAAATGAAAAGCATGCACATAATTTGAAAGGCAAAAGTCAACATTTATTTTTACGAACTTGCACAAATAATCATACAGTGGCAAGAGGATACTACTGGTTTTTCCAGAGGGTATCGATTTCAAATATTTAAACTTGTTTAGGGAAGAATTTTCTGTATTACACGATGAAGTCCTTGAATCTATAATATGTTGACAGTCACTAAATCTGCATTGCATTTTATTGTAAGTCTTTTATGACATGTTCAGTTAATGTAGACAAAATTATTTAATATCGACCACTGTGACCACTATATATGGCTGGCATGCTCTGTTAATCATGTCTTCCTGTGTTTTAAGTGTGAACTCAAGTTTATTTTTTTGTAAAATTTTGCTTCAAATTAAAACCTGAGGAGCACTTTTAACTTTGAGTTGTACTGAAGGTACTAAATGAATTTGAAACCAACACACTCTGAGTGGCCAGTAGGTTCTGATTTTTTCATCTGGAGAACACAAGAGTTCATTTTTTTCAAATCAGATTACTTTGACAGAAGAAATGGAATTGCTCTGGTAGGCAAAGTTAAAAACATTTAACTTTAAAATATTTTAAATTCTATAATGTCTATAGCTGTTATTGGAACCATCAAATATTCACCTATTCAATTCTCTATTTAAAGAATGAATTGCACATATGCAGGGAATAGTACTTCAATCAAAAAGCTATTGTCTTTAAATGTAAAGTTATGCTTTTTCAGTACCTAGCACAATGATAGGTAGTTTTAAAGGGTTTTGATGCCGATTTTTTCATCTGATCTGCTAGAATAAAAGATTTGGTCCTCCTTTTTAATTGGTTCACTTATTTATGGAGCTCAACCCTGTGCTAAATGTTTTGCATGTATATCCTTGTAACTTCAGTTATGCTCTTATTCCTATTTCACATAAAGGGAAACACAGAAGGAGAAAGAGGCTAAGTAATGAGTCCTGGGTGTGGGATTCAAATCCAGTTATTTTTTTCTTTTAACATCAAGTTCTTTGCACTTTTACTGACTCTATCCAAAAAAAGCTGGGTTGGATCTTTTGAAATGGCCAATGTCCCACCATTTTTGACCCTTAGAAGCTGCAATTTCATATGAGTCAACTAGACTAACCTAGGTGAACACAGATAACACTTAAAGAACAAAGATAGTTTTCAGTTCATATGTATTGAATCCCTTATGGTTACAGTATTTGATAATAGCTACCATGTATTACCTTTTCAAATATATCGTCAGATCACATCACTCTCCTGCTCACAGTTCTTCAGTGGTTTCCTTTCTCAGAAAAAAAATCCTAAGACCTTCCCAAGGCCAGTCAGACCCCACATGATCTGGCCCCTGCTGCCTATCTGACCTGATGTCCTTCCCCTCGTCCCGCTAGCCTCCTGGAGTCCCTCTTAGTCCTTACACTGGCCCAGCTTGTTTTCCTACTCCAGGAGTTCCCTGGCCTTGGAAAGTTTTCTCCCCATATATCTGCAAGCCTGTCCCCCAGACACTTACACACACACATACACACAGATTGTTTTTTGTTTGTCTCTTTTTTAGGAGGTAGCGGGGATCGAACCCAGGACCTTGTACATGGGAAGCAGGCCCCCAGCCACTTATACTACATCCACTCCCCACACACTCATTATTCTATCTGCTTACCCTCCTTTTCCTAGTTTCATACAATGATAACATGTCCACCAGATACATTATTCTGGTTGTTTGCCACTTCCCAGTACATTGTAAGCTCTGTGAGAGCAAGGATTTGATTGTGTTCTAGGCATTCATTAAACATAGTGTTCAAATAAAAGTATTAAGTACTCACCATGTACCAAGAATTCTGCCAAACCTTTACCTACCTTATTTCCTTGGATCCTTGTGCAAACATTGAGGTAGGCAAGAATAGCCGCATTTTAGAGGTGAAATGGCTGATGCTTGGGAAGTTAAGTAGCTGGTCCAAAGAAGAATTGGGTCCCTTCATGGTAATGTCTCTCAATGGAGGCAACTGACCTCCCTTCAAGAATCTACACTAATAGATTATGGGTTATTATATTTAAATAAAGAATATTGATTTAAAAAAAAAAAGAATCTTCAGTATCTTTCCTTTTCTCTCACACCCATGCATCAAGCCTTTTAGTTAATGCCCAACATATGATAAGTGCAGCACTCAGCATCAGAAGCTTAAAAGTCCAAAAGTTAATGTGGAGAGATGAAATCATATTGCAAAAATATCATCTTAATACAATATTCAAGATAAGTCGCACCATATACAGAATACGGATAAGGAGTGAGCTTCCAATTAAAGAACCTTATAATAGCTTGTTCTCTGTGATGAATGTCATCTAGTATGTTGACACCAAAAATGGTTCCACATTGGAAATTAGCAACAACCAGAAATATATTTTTCTGTTTCTCTTAAACTTGATTGGCTCTATTTTCTTATTGCTATTCTTGACATTGAAGATAGAAAATCACTATTCCAACCATTTTCTTTCGTCATCACCATGGAGTTCTTGTAGGAACTAAAATATTCCTTGGACTTAAGATTTTAGTCTTTGATGACTTTTTGTCCCAATGTTCTTTTAAAAATTGTACTTCTTAAATATTCCCAAAAGAGAATGACTTGTTCAGTTTCTTTGTAAAGTGACTGTTTTTATTGCCTTAATAGTTTTCTTAAGTATGATTTTTAAATTGTGAGAGGACTTAGGGACTATTTTGAAGGTTGAAAATGACACATTTTCAGGGTGAAACATCTTGATCAACGAATATTGAGATACTTGTTATATGCTGAGATATCATTTCACCCTGAGGCTTGCAGGCTGAGCAGAACAGTGATACGCTTCCCTGTGAGAGTTACTGACCAACTGCCAAGGAAGCACTACAGACAGAAGGCCGTGAGGCAGTAACATTGTGAGTTACTGGGATTCCAGGCCTGAAAGCTGTGGGAAGACCACGTGGGGAGGTGGGGTTTCAGCAGAGTGCTCCAGGAAAGAGCAAAAGTGCTGAGGGAGGGAAGCGGATGGGGTTCAAGCAGCTGGCCTCCCGCCTACCACATGGGAGGTCCCGGGTTCGGTTCCCGGTGCCTCCTAAATAAGAGGAGCAAGGCAGCGAACTGACACAAGATGACGCAACCAAGAGACACAGCGAGGAAACACAATGAAAGTGCAAACAATGAGCAGGGAGAGAGAGAAAAATAAATATTTAAAAAGTAAAAAACTGGATACCATTAAAAAAAAAAAAGTGCTGAGGGAGGGCATGGGCCAAAACGTGGAAGTGGGAAACTGCAAGACTTGAAGGTAAAAGTTTCCACAGAGAGCAGTAGGTACCCGATTTCACTGGCCTCGAATGTCAAGAAAAAGTGTTCATAGATGAAAAGCCTTGGGATATTTTTTCCCGTAATACAAGGAAATGAACCAATAAAACCGTAACATGGATTTCCTTTATGTGAAGCGTATTTTAACCTCTTAGTACAAATACAGCATTTGCACAATGGAAGGCATTGCTCTTCAAAACCATCCTAAAATCTTAGTTGTGCTGACTTTTTAAGCATGATAGTTCCAGCTGTCATACTAACATTTAGCCTAAACCACTGCAGAATGGTTAAATGTTAACTAACGGTGTACAGTTTCAACTCATTTGACCCTAAATGAAACTTTAGAGATAAAAAAACATTCTCAGCCGGTATATGCAGGCACTTGTGCCATGAAATCCAAAGTTTGTCCCATATTTAAACTAAAATTATAAAACATGTAGACTAAAAATTGTCAATTAGTTACAGGAATCTGGGATTGAAATAAAACTGTGTTTTTGTTTTGATCACCTTTCAGACTGATTCGTTGGTTTTATGGCAGAAAAACAATTTCAGTAGTGTTTCCCTGAATCGGGGTGATTTGTTGGATTTGCCTTCGGGAGCTCAATCCCTCAGAATCCTTCAGGATGAATCTGTGATATTTAAAAACAGATACTCTTTGATTCATAGTCTGTGAGTTAGTTTTAAATAGCCAAAGTGGTAAACATTTTACCAGCAAGGAGAGTGACTACTCGTGTCCCAGACATTTAGTCAACACCATACTCTTGACTGAAACTATAAATTAGAGCTTAATGTTGCATTTTTTCCAGGAATTTCTGTATATTTGTGCCTTCTAAACTGAGTTCCTAGTGGGAGCAGGGAGAGACCAAAAAGAGGACTGACGTTTCCAAAGAGAAAACTGACATTTATAGACTCCCTTCTATCAGGCCTTTCAGTGGTTATCTCATTGAGTACACTCCAGTTCTGAGTTAATTATTATCCCCATTTTACAGCTGAAGAAGACGAGGCTCAGAGGGTAACCGAGCAATGTCCCCAGTGTCAGTTAGTTCTGGGGACAGGCTTCAAACAACATCTTCAAAGTCCCTTAAGACATACTGCCATCCCTTCTATAAGTCGTAAATCTGGGTGCCTCAAAAACTATGTCTTTTAATAACTAAAATAGTTGTCATCTTTTGAGTCTTTTTTTTTTTTTCATTATTCTAGCCAAGGATGATGTTGAATCTTTTCAAACATTAAGCTCGTGAACCTAATTGAAATACTACTGGTGTTGTAGAAAGAAAAGATTGCTATACTGGGTATAAAAAAGGCCTTAATTTAGAGAAAAAAAAAAAAAACAATTTAAAGGCCTTATTACCGCTATCCTAACTAGTTGTGTAATACTGAATAAGTAACTCAGTCTCTCTAGGATTTCTACTAAATGATCTCAGAAATCTTTTGACGTTCTAAAATTCTGCAATTCCGAATAAAATGTCCTCATAGGTAACTCTGTTGTCATTTAGTTTCTCTGCCTAGGGTAACCCTATATACAGATGGGTAGTTATGTAACAGTAATAAGAAATTTATTTTTAAATATTCAGGTATCCAATTTACTTATTGAAGTAAAAAAAATGTATAAGGGTTTTTGTTTCCTCTAGTCAGTACAGTACATTTGGCTAAAAATCTTACTTTGTTATAAATTCCAAAGGGTTAAAACCAAATCCTCTCCCTTTTTTTAATTTTTTTTTTGTGGGGGGGTGATGGTTTATCTTACAGCTTAATAAAAAGTGGAGCGCTAAAAATAATCAAGATGCTTCCTATTAGTTGAGTGTAAAAACTCCTTGAGAGGAGGATTCAAGCCTTACTCATCTTTCCTGCTCTCAAAAATGCTTTACAAGGAAACTACCTGTGCTAATTACTTGTTCGAATGCATGAAAGACAAAAAGAAACACACAGACATACATGGACCCTAGATAGGGCAGGCAGCTGTGCAAGCTGCTCACAGCCCGGACTACTTACCTGAGTAAATAGTAGCATCTGAAAACCCAAAAGATTTCTTTGCCTTCAGTGTCATGGGGAAGACAGGAGGAGGGGGCTTCAGCATCTGATACTATGTGCATGGCTACTGCAGTACAATTCCATATTCCTTGAGAAGTGGTTTGGAGTAATAGGTATGTCGCAACAGGAAGCAAACCACTTGAGGCGACTGAGCCAGAAGTATCCATAGGCCCCTGAATCTCTAACAGATCAGAAAATGAACACCTCTATTTTAACCCTAAAAGGGTTTGTATAGCAATGATGTTTTATGGAGACCATTTTGACCTTATTACTTATTTAGAGATAAAATTAAGTAAAAGCAATTATTCGCAGCACTCCTATTCAACCGGTACACACCAGTGCAGCTTTATCAGTTTTTAAATTTTGAAATATTTCCACAGGACTTGGTGAGTAGTCCCTGTTCTCGGCCCCACTGCCAAGTGGCCCTGCTCTCCGCTGCCCAGCCCTTCCCCCAGTGCTCCTGGCAATCTCCCCATGACCCAGCACTGAAGGCATAACCCCTGGTGCCCTGCTCCCGCTGGGGCTGGCAGCCATTCTGATGGGTCGGGGCCCGTGCCATGCCAATTGTTAAAAAATATTTTGAACATGACCTCTATTTGTGTCCGCTTATTTGCATATTTCGAAAACCACACATTTCGTATCTTCGTGTCCATTAAACCTGGGTTTACTAGTGTTTACTAATTTCTAGGAAAATGACTAGTTTTTCATCTACCACATATATAGATTTTCTGGGCCCATATCCAAATTTAAAAAGAAAGCTTGTGAAAACATATGTCAATCATGTTTATCCACTTAACAATGGTATACCAAAGCTTTTAGTTTTACTTTTTCCTTTCCACCAAATGTTTTAAGAAACAGGTTGTTGCCAGAGTTGAAAATGATTAATCATCCTCCCAGTGGTAAACTTTTTATATTTCACACCAAAATAGTACTTGTGTTCTCTGCCTTCTCCCCAGTCCTATATAGCCAACCGTGATCCTTTGCTGAGCTAAACAGTAATACTGATGATGTCAGCATTACTGTTTCCTAATTATTCCATCTAAGCCAGTCTGTAAAAATGTGTTACATTTTATAGATCTTCAAGGGCCACCAAATTGATTAACTGGCATTAATTACACTGGATTTTTCTCAATATCCATTGGTAGTAGGCATCATTTTCAGATGGAAACAACATGTAGCATAGTAAAAATTAGTAACACTTTTTGCTTAACAGTTCTAAAATGTGGGCCCTATATTTAGAGTGTGAGCCTGGAATTAAGTAGTAGTGAGAAATCACAGACTCAAACTGTGACAGACAATGGCATGTGGCTTCCCCAGTGCTAGAATCCTTTCTCCGTCCAGGTAAAGCTATTTAAAAGAAGCAAAAAAAAAAAAAAAAAAGGTGAGGAAGAAATGGGGAAAGCTAAAATGTTAAATTGTGAAAGGGGGAAAGAGACAAAGGACTCAGATTCAAGGAGTTGAAAGACAGTCTTCTAAACTCTCACATCAGCTGGCATGCGAGCAATCAACCAACTCCCCCTCTGATACCCGGCCTCCTTCCGTGCAGTGCCTGGCAGTTGGCGGGCACAGAAGCAGCGGGCCGTGGAGGTGTGCCAGCTTCTTTGACCTCTGTGGACTGATCGCCAGACTCGACTTTCTCCCTTCTCTCAGCTGACCAGGTTTCAACATATCAGCTGGTCTCAGGCCAGGTTTCGTGAAGGCACACTTTGACTTAATCAAACGGCCCCAACCCAACCCTGCCACCCTATATGAGAGCAGGGAGCAGATATTAATTCGACCCAGTAAAAAGACAGGCTGTCTCTCTCTCTCTCAAGGTTGGGAAAGGAGGCCTTTCATCTCTATTCTCATACAACTGGTTCGGGGCCCTGGTAATAAGTACTTCCTCCAGCATTTTGAACAAATGAAATAATAACACCTTAGCCTCACTTTAGAACCATCCACCAAGGCTGTAAGACATGCTTCTCACAGATGATGAAGACGAATTGTCTTTAAAACCCAGGCAATGAAACGGAGTCTTAGAATATTCTCCGTTATGAGTTTGCTGGCCCCTTGCAGAGGCAGCAGAGCACAAGGGTTAAAACCGGCTGCCTAGGAAGTACTGGGTTCAAATTTCAACCCTGCCACTTACCAGAAGCTGCTTAAACTATATGTCTCTCCTTTCTCACCCATAAAATGGAGTGGTGCAACCCAAGTCTGTTGCTAGAACTACATAAGAAAATAAGTATGAAGTGCCTGGTACACAGTAAGCTTTCAATCAGCATCATAGTTTTTAAAGATAAAAAGGAATTAATCCTGGATAATAGCTCATATTTATCAATGCACACGTGTTCTGGAACGCACATAAACATATCTCTATTTACGTTGAGATTTTATCCACAAAATTCAAAAAAATATTTAGTCATCTGTTTTGCCTTCCTATTGCACAAACCATTTCCTGTTCCCAGTACTGCTGACACTAGGAAGTAAAAGGACAAATAACCTGATGAAAAGGAGCCTTGATCCCAGGCTGGCTGTTTTGTCAGCAGCAACGACAGCTGCTGGCTGGGGGCCTCCACGCTCCCCCAGATCCAGTTCTCAGCTACTGAAGAGCGGAAAGAGCTCCGTGGCCGTGGAACAGAAGTGTAAATGGAGAGAATGCCTACCTCCCACCCCTAAGCCTTGTAGACAACCCACCCAGCAGCTAGCGGAGGGACTTGAGAAGATGCCTTCCCCTGGCAGGACCACAGCGGGCGAGCACCAGCCCCTCAAGACTTGCAGGAGCTCGCCACAATGCTTGCATAGATTCGCTTATTATATTCTACCCCTGACCGCTGTGGACTGACCCAGAGTTTGAAATGCGATGTCCGAGCAACTGCTGGGCTGCATCATGCCAGTTCACGGGCTTTCTCCAGCCCTTGGGCACAGTTTGGCGACAGCATCAAACACAAGAGAGTGAAGGAACCCGAGGGGGTTCAGCAGCCCACTCAGCAAAGCCACGCTCTCTTCTTATCCCAACCGAAGTTTGTGAAGCAATAGCAAGGAGGACATCGGATACCACTGGGGGAAAATAGCCCTTGTTTTGAGGAACTTAAAATCCCAGAGAGGAGTGAGAAGACCCAAATTTATATACATTCACAAGAGGCTTCCTCAAGTTAGTTTCATCAGGTCAGATGTGAAGCAACGTTAACTTGATCTCCCCTAGTGAACCCCCAAGGAGTCTCAGCTCCCAGCTGCCAGGCCGTACATGTAGCTTCCTAAAAACTTACCGAGGGATTCAAAACTTTCCCTCAGCTGTGTTCAAGATACAAAGTAGTATTCACAGGGTCATTTCAAAATGTGGGCTAGGATACACACGCAAATCAAGGTAGCTGAAGGAAAAAAATGAAACTTCCAAATAAACAATTTTATAATTATAAGTGTGGCTTCACAGTGAATCACATACCCTATTATAATACCCATGTTGAACAACGTTTACGTTTGCATCATGTTTTTTTATTCACCAAGAGGAAGATGCTTTATCACTACATTCATGGGGGCTGGGGACTGGAGGGGGGGGGCACATGATTCAGTCTGAATTATAACTGAATCCTTGGCATGGTAAGGGGCTTGATGAGAATTTTCTTCCTGATGTTTATTTTTACAAAAACAGTTTATTGTAACTTGTGTACAATGATTATGCACTAAGCTAGTGCAATTCTATAGACCA
>PVKH010047061.1:0-10333 GCA_004027955.1 Chaetophractus vellerosus | reverse complement strand
AGCCAGCAAGAGTCTGAAGGTGGAAGTTGCCAGTTGACTGCCTCGATCAGTAAGCAAATGTATTGTGGCTTCTTTGAAATATTTTATTATTAGTGGAGCATCATCCTAATGCCCTTTCCAAGAGAACCAGGCTCAACATGGATCTCCAGATTCCTAAATGGGTTCATTTGTCAACTAGAATCATGTAGAATTTTATGTCAGAGGCAGGTCGCCAAAAACAACTCTTCTGGTTCAGGATAATTGGACATGAGCTCTTCTTCCTGTCTGCAGTCAGCCAGCACTTTTGGTTGCTTCTTGAGGCCACTCTTGGAATGTCATTCATTTGTTCATTCAGTCATTCATCCAGAACTATTGATTCTGCCTACTATGAGCCAGACACTATTCTAGGCCCTGGGCCCTAGGCAGTAAAAAAAAGACATGTATTCTTGCCCACACAGAGCTTTCATTCGAGGTAGAAGGAGACAGATGATAAACAAGATAAATAAATGAAATGTATGGTATGATAAGTGCTAGGGAGAAAAACAAAGCAAGGGAGAGGGATGGGGAGGATTGGGGAGAGGTGGCTTTGCAACCTAAGAAGGGTAGTGAGGGAAGACCTCACCAAGAGGTCTGAGTAAAGATCAGAAGGGGATGAAGGAGTAAGTTTTCTGAAAATCTGAGGGAAGAGCCTTCCAGGCAGAGGGAATAACAAGTGCAAATGCCCGGAGTGGAGTGGGGTGCATGCCTGACATATTCACGTAGCTGCAAGGAAGTCAGTGTGGCTGGGGTGGAGTAAGTTGGGGGAAGGGGAGCTCGGGGATTGTGGCAGGCGGCAGAGCACCAAGAGTGTGTCCAATTGAATACAGCCTTGTGTAGGCCATTGTAAGGGCATCCAACTTTTCACAGAAGGATATAGGAAGTCATTGGAGGGTTCTGATTAAATTGTATGTATTCTTCTCTGACTTGTCTTTGTTACTTAACCTTGATTTTGAAATTCAACCAATGTTGATATGTGTAGCCATGTTTGATTAATTTTCATTGCTTTATATTATTCTGCTGGGTACTCTATACTTTTTTTTTTAAGATTTTTTTTATCCCACCCCCCCTCGTTGTTTGTGCTCGCTGTCTGTTCTTTGTGTCCATTTGCTGTGTGCTCACTATGCCTGCTCGTCTTCTCTTTAGGAGACACCGGGAACTGAACCTAGGACCTCCCATGTGGAAACACAAGGCTTTATCACATTCACTTAGGAGAATTTTTTTTTTTAAGACAGAGTCCTACTCCCCTCCCCAGGTCTACTGAATTTGATGCTAGATAGTAGCATATAGAGTTGGGTATTTTTGAGAAACTCCCCCGAGTGGTTCTGATCCTAAGCTACATTTAAGAACCACTGGGACCTAAGTGGTGTTATCATATATATGAGTGACCAAAGTGGGTTCATTCCAGTTGGGCTTCAAAACACAGGTAGGTGAACCATGCCAATCATCACCAAAACTACTGCTCCAAGTACCAAGACATGACCTTAAACTAATACTTCAATGCAAGGGTGGAATGTAAATAAATATCATGGGTTCACATTTAAGTTTTTCAGAACATTTAAATGGATTTGAAAAATGCTGTTTTAAAGTTTGTTTGTACAAACCTCATACTCTTTCCAGTCCTTGTTTGGCATAGAGTTTAATCAAATTTAAAATGGTGCACATTCTTTATAAGGTTGTATGTTTCTTTTCTTCCAGGGCATATAAAACAGGACATCTGGGTTTTATCATTAAAATATAAAATATGTCCAGCATTTTTTGGAAATTTGGGCCTGAATTTATATGCTACAGGTGTTGAGTATATTTGATACAAGGCTGGATTCTACTCATGTAGAATGAAAAGAAAAAATATTATGCATAGCAATTTTGTTTCAGAAGAATAGTTTGAAATGTTTAAGAGTTTATGTTTCCAGCACTTAGAAAAATATGGGGTAGAAAGAAATCTTTTAGTCCACTTTAAACAAAAATATCTAGTTTTCAGATATTTTTTGTTTTGTATCTTATAATCAACTCTCACTTACTCATAGCAAAATCTGCTTTCACTCTCTTATTAGCATTTGTTAATTTACCAGTTGTACCTCGTGGACATAAAAATCATCTCCCATGACTAATTTCTTCCCTGCCCCAGAAAAGATATAAAAACATAGAATTTGAAGCATGAGACTGGGCATAACATGGGCATATTCTGTATATGAATCTAAGAGATGATGATCCACTCACACCATGGAGCAGAGAGACCACAAAATAGCACATTTTTTTTTTAAATTTTGTGATTTCCAAGTTCAATGTAACACCACACAAAATGTAGGTGCTTTAGAAAGGCAATCTCAATTATCAGTTAATTGAGTAGCATCTGTGAGCAGCTTTGAGTTAGAGGTAAGTGTGTTATATCCCACATAAGAGTGCTGTGTGGTGCTGTGCAGCACAGATGTAACGGTGTATTTTTATGGAATGAGAGTTGGCATGTCATGTGCATCCTCTAGAATAATAATTAGTATTTTTTAAGATTTGTTTTTTAAAGTTGATACTATGGTTGTTTTTGTGAATAGCCTGTTTGGGACTTTTTCTCAAAATAAAGAGGACCTTAAACCAGGAATGTGGAATAAAAAAAAAAAAGAAACTGGGTGTGGAGATGGGGTGGGGAGAACATTTAATAACATGGGGAGTGGTCAGCAGACTCCCCTTATTTCCATTTTGCATATGAGGAACCTGAGAACAGCCAGTTGAGGCTCTTTAGTATAATAAAAACATGGGAAGTGTCTTATGAAGGCTCTTCGTAAGTGTTAATAGGGATTTTACCAGCTTATTTTGGTCACAGTTTCCTTTTTTTTTTTTTTTTTTTAATGTTTAGGTAATCCTTTCCACCTTCTCCCAAAATCCTAATTCTTGTAGATTCGCTAGTGTTGAACCAGTACTTTCTCATGTCTCAATTCTTTGTGTATGCATTATTTTCAGATGTATTAACGAACAAACAAAAAACCCTTCAAAAAAATTGAAGGAATAGAAGAGAGATTAAATAATTGGCTCAGTATTACACAGCTAGTAACTGTTGGAGCTGAAACTTAATCCCAGCTCCTCTGACTTCAAACCTCTCCCCACTGCATCTAGAAAAAATATTTGTCCAGTCCGCATGCCAAAAGCCTGATCTTTGGATCTTTTGGGGGTGGGGGTGCAGGGATGGAGAATAAGATGTGTCACTTTCTAACACTTGAATGATGCTTTTTACTTTTCAGTAAAATCACTAAAGAGATTTCTTGAGCCAGATATAAAACATGTCTTCCCCCCACCCCACCCCCCCAAGGTTAAAACTCACTCTGTACAGAAGCACTGGCTGGTATTGGCCCCTATGCCTTCTTGTCACTGCTTTATGTAATCCTTAAATTATCAGCCTCCCCACCCAACCCCAAACATGTACCTTCTACAAAAACTGTCAACACATCCAAAGCTGCTTTAATTGAATATCCTGAATATCTTTTAACTTCAGCCAACTTATCAAAATCACTCCAAAGTCCTGCCAGCTGCATGGCCCCAGTCACCAAAATAAATCCCCTTCCTCTGCTGGTCTGAAGTTCACTTCATTCTCCCAGGTCAAGGTTTTGAATTTCTGCAGCTCCATCCCTTGGGTATATGCCTACTGAGCTGTTAATCAGGGGCCCTAGCCCACAGTCCACCAGTGGACAGCTGCTCTCTCCCTTCCTGAAACCGATCCCAGCAGGAATTTTCCCTGAAGGGTTCTGTCCTCTGGGAAACCAAGGAGGATTTCTTGCCTTTTCCTTTGACCTCTCCCTCTCATACCATCTCTACTGAAGACAAATAGCAACCGCACCATCCAGCTTTTTTCACATGTGTTACTTCTCCCCATTTTTCTTCGCAATTCTCCTCTAAAATTCTGCTTCAAATCCCCAGCCTTCTCTGCCCTTACCCTTCATTTTGGATTACAAGGAAAATCTTGGTGTGGGGATTCCTCAAATGACATGTTAATTGTGGATTTATGACACCACTTAGAAAACTCTACGCTGCCATTTACCCCACATATTTTCTAGAGATGTGTATTAGGTCAGGGAGATGTAGGAGGTTCTCCAGAAATACCACTGTAGACAAGTCCAGGGTATTTCTGCTCCAGGTTAAAAGAGCTTGGAGAGGCAAGCCAGTGTTTAGCCCAGTGCCAATATTCCAGGGTCCTTCTATATGTTAATTAGTGTTCCTTCCAAAAAAAAAAATCTCATGGTCAAAAGAATTTGAGAAACACTGAATATTAGCTGCTTCTTGGAAACTCACTACATATATGCGTGTAGTACAGGTTCTAAGAAATCCTGCCAGGAAAGAAATCTGTTTAACTTTACCCCATTATTTCCCATAGTATCTCATAGATACTTTCTTCACAAAATACTTACTAATATCTGTTATAACATGTTCCATGGAACATGGTTGGGGAAACATTGCCATAAAAGATTGCTGGGTCTTCAGGGCAGAAAGGGATAACAAAAGCTGCTCGAATATTTATTGAGCACCTATTACATGCAGAACACATGGGAATGATTCAAAATTTGACAGATCAAGTGTCTCCCAGACAGGATTTCATGCAGAGGGCCAGGCACATATGAATAAAGATGCCAATCAACAAACAAGACAAATGAAGTGTCAAGTACAGCGCGGAAGTGCTGAAGCTTAGCCACGGACAACAGTTGTTTGACTTCCCAAACTGAATTCCTTATTCTCAGCTGTCAGTATCAAGTTCCTTTGCTTTGCTCTGCCACTCATCCAGTTACACGATATCACGGCAGGAAATTCGTTGTTTATTTTTATAAATTAGGTAGTTGGTGAAACACATTGAGTAATTTTATCTTGTGCTGAACATCCCAGAGTTTTTACCTTTCTTGTATAGCTTTGTTGGATTTTTCTTAGGATTGGGATAAAAAGGTGACGTCCTTTTTACAAAGCGAGGAAGACATTGAACTGGCCATAATTCCACTCTGAATCAAATGGGGTGATTGCAGCCCAGTGTACCTGATGTTTACTGGGCAGAGGGCCCTGGGTTCTCAAGGTGGCTGCCCTATTTGTACCTGTTTCAGATTCAGTACTATTTTTCCAAGCACTTCCCCACAAACCAGACCCTACCTGTGTGTCCCCACTTCTTCAGACAACACTCACCCAGATCCTGTTTCATCTCCTGTTCACCTCCCCTCACTGCCAACTTGCCTGAGACTTTCTATTGATATTTTCTCTCTGAACTTTTTCTTGCTCCTTTTCTACCTTCCTCTGCCTTTCTTCTCTCTTTTTAAAAAAATGAAGGATCCTTATTTCTGAGGGCCTAATCCTTGGGAGATCTTCAGAATCAATGATCTCTGCTAAATAGATAATGGAAGGTGGCGCTGTAATAGAAAGCGAACATTATTTCTAGAAATGCTATATCTTCAAGAAGGCGCTGCTTTAAAATTAAAAAATCAATAGTGGGCCCGGCTAGATAGCTCAGTGGATAAAGAGCGCGCTGGGGTACCACATGGGAGGCCCTGGGTTCGGTTCCCGGGGACCTCTCCAAGCGGGCAGACGGCCTTGAGAAAGGCAAGCCGCCCTGGGCGGGGCAGAGCCACCGTGGGCAAGGCAAAAAGCCGCCACGGGCAGGACGGAGCCCCCACGGGCATGGCAAAGTCACCCGTTTAAAAGCGGAGCTGCCGCCTGCGAACCGCCACGGAAGCCAGACAGCCCGCAAAAAACATGGAGGACTGCTGCCCGCAAAACATAGAGCAGAGCCGCCGCCACGGAGGGCTGACTCGATGCGTCACCACAAAGACGGGGGAAGACAAGTAGCAGACATAGAAAGACACAGAAGAAAGGACACACAGCAAGAGCAAGCAGAAAGGGGGGGGAGGATATGTAATAAATAAAAAATAAATCTTTAAAAAAATAATCAATAGTATAGTTGACATTTATTGAGCAGGTGGTTATAGGATGGGACTGGGGTCTAGCTGTCAGCTCCAACACAGGTGATCTTGCTTCTCTTCTCCTGTTCCTGTCCCTAGAAGCTCTGGGCAACTCAGGCATGTGGACAGTCTTCTGAGAACTGATTAACTAGTTGAGGGTTCAAGGAAGGCTTCCTGTAGGAGGTAACATCTGACTACTTGGCAATGGATTGGATATGGGGAGTGAAGATAAAGGAATAGTCAAGGACTGGGGACATGGTGGGTTTGAGGAGCCTTTGGACCCTCCAGATGGAGATGTCCAATTAAGATATACAGAACAAGAGATGGGCATTCAGAGCCAGCAACAAAAATGTTGTGGGTAAAACCAGGGAAGTGTTAGAAATCATCTAGGGAGAGAACGTAGCATGAGAAGAGATCCAAGAAAGTCCAAAGACAAAGACCTGAGAAATACCAGCATTCAAGAACTGGCCCATCTGCACAGAGGCAGGAGAGTACACTGTTGAGAGGGTGGGCTCTAAAGTGGAGCTGCCTGGCTTAAGATCATATCTCTCCCACCTGGTAGCTCTGTGACCTTGGGTGAGTTGGTAAAGCTCTCTGTTTCAATTCCTCCATCTATATAATGAGGTGATAATAATATATATTTCACTGGATTATTGTGGAATTAAATGAATTAATACATGTTAAAACAGAGTCTAAGTAGACTCTATAGGAGTGTTTGATGTCATTATTTCACTGATATCAAAGAAGGCCAAACACAGCCTATGAAAGAGTCAGCCCCTGAGCTCCCACCGCATTGCCCATTTTGATTCCCCCAGAGATGAGAGGTGGAGCAGGGGACCCCATGGGATCCAGACCATGGCTGCTTGGGAGGAGAAGGACTAAATCATGTTGGGCTGTGCAGTTGCTACCATCTCCTGGGAGATCAAGGAATGCCTGCTTTGCTCACTTGCATGCACCACTTCCCACAACAATGCACATTGGAGGGTGAGCTCCTTGAGGACAGGGACTTGGTAAATATTTGCTGAATGAGTATGCACATGAAGGCAACTCCAGTTCAGCTTGAGTGAAGAGGATGCAGGGACCAGGGAAAGCAGGTGGGCCCTCCAGAGAGGCAGCAGCCCAGGTACCTCGTTTCTTGGGGACTAGCTCCTAGGACATCTGCCTGTCTCTGTGAGTGAGCTGCAGAGATGGAATCTCTCATAGACCTTCTCCCACACACTCCTTCCTCTTTCAGATTCTAATTCAGGAGGACCTTGTCTCATTCGATGTGTCATGGGAAATTTAGATTTTTAGATGGGTGACACAGAATGGGAATGTTGGTAAACAACCAGTAAGTGCCAACCCCACATTCTCTAAGTGACTTCAGTTCTCAGAATTCTAACATTCTATGTCCCAGTCTTTTTCTGGGACATTTCTTCGTCCAGTAGCCTGGGGCAGCTGTCAGAGGCTCAAATGTATAATTAATCCACCTTTGGATCTAATCCTCAAGAGAATATGGAAGGTAGTAGAAAATGGTGTTTTAAAGCACAAGCTTTGGATTTGTCTCATTCCCAGTTTATAGGTTGTGTAATCTTGGACAAGCTAATTTAGCCATTCTAAGCCTCAGCTTCCTCATCTGTAAAGCGGGAGCAGTTTTAGTACCATCCGTGTAGGGCTGAGAGAATTCAAAGGGGTAAGCAGTATCCCTCTCACAAGTACATGTCCAATACATGGAAGCAGTTATTAATGTAGTATTATTACAGTCATGCAAAGAAGAAAAGAATTCATAAATAGCTTTGCAATAGGATCAGGATAGTTGGGAGCTAACAGCTCATTGACATAAAGACATTTTAAGTCAACTGCAAGCAAGGGATGTTAATTACATATTACAGTCAGGTGAAATAACAAAGACCCTGTTCAAGGCCTATGAATAAATACTTTTACAAAAAGGGAGAATGTATATGACATAAGGCTTACTATTGAATAGCATGTAATAATTGATTTCAGAATGAATGATACATTCAATGCAATTGAGTTGGTAAGAGAAAGGAGTAGAATACCTTGTGCGTAGCTCTTGGTAATTCTCTGTAATCCAGTTAACTGGAGATGACATTTGCCTATCTATGTCAAAATATTTCCACTAGCTGATTTTTTTTACTGCATACTAATGTATTGTTTAAAGTAGTTTTATTTAGATATATTCACATACTATACAGTCTATCCAAAGTGTACAATCAATGGCATTTAGCTAATTTTTTAAAACAGTTTATAATGCCAATGAATTTAGAAGCTATTTTCTGAACTTTTAGGGAACTTGTAGTTGAAGAATTTGGGAATAAACAACTATCTGTTGTAAACTATGGGCAACACATTCTGCAAAATAATAGAAAAGTGGCCAGATAATATGTTCTCTACCCTCAAGTAGCTGATAGTTTAGAGGACTAAGTATCCATATCCACAACTATCTTTAATGCAAACCAGAGTATGCTGTACAGTTTTCCTATGCTTACTCCAACCCCTCCCATCTCTCCCCCAAACCCTAGCATCTTTCCCCACAAATTCACAAGCACATAGTAACTGTGGAAAAAAATAAGTAGGATCATAGAGATATAAATAAAGTTGCTCTGGGAGGGTGGCTGGGACCAAGGGATAGTAAAAAGACTGAACCTCCAAAGATGGGCAGGATATAAACAGGTAAAGTGGTCCTTGTACTTACCCAATTATAAAATCAACCATATTAGAATTTAACTACTTGCTTAATGTTATTTTCTCCCACTGAGCTCCAAGCTACCTGAGGGCAGATATCATGTCTGTCTTGTTTACTAGTACCCAGTATGGTGCTGGAACATAGTAGATACTCACTAAATGTTTGTTAAAAAAGAGGAAGAAGGGTCAACTCAAGCCAGAATGTATGTTAAGGCTTTTTTTTTTTTTTTTAATCAGTTTCAAGTACACAGAAGTTCAGCCCAACCAAAAAAAAAAAAAAAAAAAAAGGACATTTATTGGTTTATATAATTGTCATTGTGCTTCAGTTATGGCTAGAGGCTAGATCTAGGAATCTGGTCAATGTCTCCAGGAATCCATCTTCCTCTTCCCTTTGGGTACACTTCATTTTCAGGCAGACTCTCCTGATACTGTGGCAAAGACAGCTTTACACTTTATGATTCCACCAAAAAGGATGTGTCTTTTTTCCTGATCGTTTAGGCAAAAGACTCAAGGAGGGTTCTATTGGCCTGACTTAGATTATATACCCTCTTTGAACAAATCGCTTGACCAGGCCTGAAGGCAGCTGTAGAGATTAAGATGGGCAAAGGGTAATTCACTAAAGCCATGTTAGAGAGCCAAAACAAACTAATAAACAAAAAAAGTCTATATTCACTACATAAGGAAACAATTTGAACAACGACATAGAAATAGGAGTAGGTGGAGAAAAGGAAATGAATCAAAATATAGTAGGCTTGGAATGTCAGACAGATGAATCGATGGCATCCATCAGAAGCAATGCTGGAGATGTAAGTTTGGATGAAGTGGTGCCGGCCCTGAAGGCCAAAAATGAGGTTTCGAGTTTGTTCTGCAGACCACTCTGCAATAGTGAGAGAGAGGAAGGGAGACGACATCATCCAGGATGTGCTTAAGGAGACTTCTCCAGAAGCCACCTTTGACAACCTGCCTTCCCCTCAGTGCCCCAAGCAGAGAGATGTCAGTGGAACTATGTCCCGCAGGACAGGAAGTTCAAGAGACTCTTCTCTACCCATTTTATGTCAAGGAGGGCTGCTGGGCACACATAATGTGCTGGCCCCTGTATCTTGCATACTGAGACACCTGCATGAACAAGTCATGGCCTCTGTGTTTAAGGAGCTTACTGTTGGGTGGGGAAATTGGCCTGAAACAGGGTACTATAAAATTATGCATATAAAGGATTAGGGAATTTCAATAGAAAAATGGATATTTTATCTCTAATGGGGAGTCAAGGAAGCCTTCAGAGACATTGTAGCGTATGAGTTAGCCGCCTACTAAGAAAGGATGCTGAGGGTGCAGTCCCTTCTCAGGGCAATCATCGATTCTTCCTGGTCCAGCCATGCTGTAGTGGGTCTTTAAAAGTCCACTCTTCTGGATTTCTGTGTTCTGTTCCCTTGAATTCAGCTTCTCTGCAACTCAGGTAACAATACTAATAGTAGCATCTGTGGGAGCTGCCGCAACAGTAGCTTCTGTTATAGATAAGCACTGAGCCCTTATCTGCACCCTGAGCATCATGCTGAGATGTTTATGTACAGTCTCCAATTTCACCCTCATAACAATTTTATGAGGTAAATATCATTACTCCCATTTTGCTAAAAAGGAACTTGAGGCTCAGAGAGTTTAGGTGGCTTGTCTCAGGGAACAGTGGCTAGGAAACAGTGGCTCTAGGAGCTGAGCAG
>PVKH010047060.1:0-10334 GCA_004027955.1 Chaetophractus vellerosus | reverse complement strand
GTGTATAGTTTAACTCCATAAGGTTACTCACTGTAACCAAATTTTCGGATACCAATATAATCTCTTTACTATTTTTTGGTCTGTTGAGATCTTCAATTTCTCCTTAAGTCAGTGTAAGTAATTTGTGTGTTTCTAGGAATTTGTCCATTTCATCAAGGTTATCTAATTTGTTGGCATACAGTTATCCATAGTATCTTCTTATAATCCTTTTGATTTCTACGGGTTCAGTAGTAATGTCCCACTCTTATTTCTGATTTCAGTTATTTGTGTCCTCTCTTTTTCTTTGTCAGTATGGGTAAAGATTTGTCAATTTTATTGATATTTTTAAAGAACCAACTTTTGGATTTGTTGATTCTCTCTATTGTTTTTTAATTCTCTATTTAATTTATCTCTGCTCTAATCCTTGTTATCTAACCAAGGATGTAAAGAACTTGTCTACAAAACATTCCTAAAAGAAATCAAAGAAGACCTAAATAAATGGAAGTGAATTCTGTGTTCATGGATTGGAAGACTGAATATTATTAAAATGTCAATTCTATCCAAAGATGTACAGGTTCAATGCAATCCCAATAAAAATTCCAACAGCCATCTTTGCAGAAATGGAAAAGCCACCCAGCAAACTTGAATGAAAGGGTAAAGGACCCTGAATATCCAAAGCTATCTTGAAAACCACGAACAAAATTGGAGGACTCACACTTCTCGATCTTAAAACTTATTACAAAGCCACAGTAATCAAAACAGCATGATACCGGTACAAGGACAGACATACAAACCAATGGACTCAAACTGAGAGTTCAGATATAAAGCTTCATATCTACGACCAAATGATTTTTAACATGGGTGCCAAGTCCATTCAATTGGGAAAGAATAGTCTCTGCAACAAATGGTGCTGGTAAAACTGGAAGTCCATATGCAAAAAATGAAGGTGGATCCAAAATAATTAGAATTATTTATACTTGAGGTCTTGGCTAAGTAGGGCTGAAATCAATAAACAGTCTTGAACTGTCGGCTCAGAAATCATACTAAGAAGCCTATCCTCTTGATGTCTGCCATGCTTAGCTCTTCTGAGATGATCTGGTACTAGTTTATTCATTCTTTGGAGAAGAATATACAAAAATCAACTCAAAATTGATCAAAGTCCTAAAAATAAGAACCAGAACTATAAAACTCGTAGAAGAAAACATTGGGAAGCATCTTTAGGATTTTGTGTTAGGCAATGGCTTCTTAGATATGACACCAAAAGCACAAACAGCAAATGAAAAAAAATAGATAAATGGGACTTTATCGAAATTAAAAGTTTTTGCCTTTTCAAGGACATTATCAAGAAAATGAAAAGACATCCTACAGAATGGGAGAAAATAGTTCAAACCATATATCTGATATGGGATTAATATCCAGAAAATATGAAGAACTCCTACTATACAAAAAAAGACAAAAAAAAACAAAAACAGTTAAAAATGAGCAAAAGCCTTGAATAGACATTTCGCCAAAGAAGACATACAAATAGCCAAAAAGCACATGAAAAGATGCTCATCATCATTAGTCATTAGAGAAATGCAAATCAAAACCACAGTGAGATACCATTTCACACCTACTAGAATAGCTACTATTTTAAAAAATGAAAAATTGAAAGTGTTAGGGAGGATGCAGTGAAATAGAAATGCTCATTCATTGCTGGTGGGAGTGTAAAATGGTACAGCTGCTATGGAAGACAGTTTGGTGGTTTCTCAGAATGTTAAGTTCAGAATTATCATATGACCCAGCAATCCCACTTTTAGGTATATACATAAAAGAACTGGAAGCAGGGACTCAAACAGATATTTGCACACCAATATTCATAGCAGCATTATGCACAATTGCCAAAATATGGAAGCAACCCAATGTCCATCAACCAATGAATAGATAAACAAAATGTGGTATATAACCGAATATTCAGCCATAAAAAAGAATGAAGTTCTGATGCATGTGACGACATGGATGAACCATGAAGACATCATGTTGAGTGAAATAAGCCAGATACAAAAGGACAAATATTATATGATCTCACTGATAGAAATAATTAGACTAAGCAAATTCATAGAGTCAGAAACTAGAAAACAGATTACCAAGGGCTGATGTGAAGATAGGGAATGGGAAGTTAAAGCTTAAATTGTACAAAATTTCTATTTAGGTCGATGTAAAAATTTGGAAATGGATGGTGAGTGATGATAGCACAACATTGTGAACATATTAACAGCACTGAAATGTATATTTGAATGTGGTTAAAAGGGGAAATTTTAGGTTGTATATATGTAACTATAATACAAACTTTTTTAGAGAACCATAGGATTGTACCACACAAATAATGAACCCTAATGTAAGCCAAGGACTATATTTACTTACTTATTTATTTATTTATTTATTTATTTATTTATTTATTTATTTATTTATTTTTGTTACATATTCCCCCCTTTATGCTTGTTCTTGCTGTGTTCATTTTTGCGTTCTTCTGTGTCTACTTTGTCTCCCTCCATTGCGGCGACGTGCCGAGTCAGCTCACTGCGCAGGTGGCTTGCCCTGCTCGCGGGCAGCTCTGCTCCGCTTGTGGGCGGCTCTGCTCTGTTCGTGGGCGACTTGCCCTGCCCGTGGCAGCTTTGCCCTGCCCGTGGCGGCTTTGCTCTGCCCATGGAGGCTTTTTGCCCTGCCCACGGCGGCTCTGCCCCACCCACGGTGGCTTGCCCTCTCAAGGCAGTCTGCCTGCTCAGAGAGGCCCCAGGAACTGAACCCAGGGCCTCCCATGTGGTGAACCGGCGCACTATCCACTGGGCTACAGCCGGCCCCAAGGACTGTATTTAATAGGACAATTATAATAATAACTGTTCATCAATTGTAAAAAATGTACCATACTAATGTATGAAGTTAATAATAGGGTGGCATTCTAGTTTGCCAAAGGGCTGTCAATGCAAAGTACCAGAAAGGGGTTTGCTTTTATAAAGGGGATTTATTTGGGGTAAAAGCTCACAGTTCCAAGGCCGTGAAAAGTCCACACTGAGACACCATCAGAGATGCTTTCTCACCAAAGTCAGCTGACACGTGTTGAAGCAAGATGGCTGCCGATCTCTGCAGAGGTTTGAGCTCACCTGAGGGCAACCAGGGATAGGGTTTGTCTCTTTCAGACCTCCTACATTAGTCTCATTTGGTCTGCTTTCTTCCCAAGCTCAGCTGTAAGCTATTGAACATATAGGCGGGCTCATCCCCTCTGGGGCTGCTCCATGGGCCCAGGCTCTTGGAGCTTCATACTTAAGCGATCCTCTAGTCCTCTCTCTCACATGGCAGGATCAAACATGGCACCTTCCCTTTCCTGTGTCTGTCTGTCTCTCTCTGTATATCTGTTTATACCAGACCCAGCAAGATGGTAAAGACTCAATCTGAGTCACACCTCACTGACTAGTCAAATCAAAAGCCCTAAATGGAACTTATCAAGTAATCTAATCAAAGGGCCCTCAACCAAATCACACCCACAGGAATAGACCAGTTTACAAACACAATCCTTCTCTTTTTGAGATTTATAAAATAATCTCAAACTGCCACAGGTGGTATATGGAAGCTCTGTATTTTATGCATGATTGTTCTGTAAAGCTACAACTTTTCTAATAAAAAATTAATTTTATAAAATTCCCACAAGGAATAGCCCAGGACAAGTAGCTTTACTGGTGAATTTTCATAAATTTAAAGAGAAATGAACACCAATCCTTCTATCTCTTCAGAAAATAGAAGAGGAAGGAATATTTCCAACTCATTCCATGAAGTCAATATACCTAATACCAAAACCAGACAAGACACCACACACAAAAGAAAGCTACAGATGAATCTCACTACTGAATATAGAAGAAAAAATCCTCAACAAAATACTTGCAAACTGAATTCAGCAACATATAAAAGGATTATGCACCATGACCAAGTGGTATTTATCCCAGCAATGAAAGGTTAGTTCAACATATGAAAATCAAGCAGTGTAATACACCATATTAATAGAAAAAAGAAAAAAAAACTACCTCATAATTTCAACAGATGCAGAAAAAGCACTTAAAAAACTCTAATATCTTTCCATGATAAAAACTCTCAACAAACTAGAAATAGAAGGGAACCTCTTCAACCTAAAAAAACAGCTCTATGAAAACTGACAGCTTTCCCCCCTAAGATTAAAAATGGAACAAGGACATCTGCTCTTGTAACTTCTATTCAGCACTGTACTGGAGGTTCTAGACTGGACAGCTAGGTAAGAAAATGAAATAAAAGTCCCCCAACTAGAAAAGAAAAAGTAAAATTATCTCTATTTGCAGATGACAAGATCTTGTATAGCAAAAATCTTAATAAATGCACAAAATAACTATTAGAGCTAATAAATGAGCTCAGCAAGGGTGCAGAATACAAGATCAATAAGCAAAAATCAATTGTATTTCTATATACTAAAAATGCACAACTTGAAAATGAAATTAAGAAAACAATTCTATTTACAATAGCATCAAAAAGAATAAAAATAGCTTGAGATAAATTTAACAGCAGTGGGGAGCTGTTGAGCGCCTGCTTCCCACATGGCAGGTACTGGGTTCAGTTTCCAATGCCTCCTAAAAATAAAGACAAACAATAAGCAAACAAATGAAAAAACCAACTCAGGGGAGCCAATGTGTCTCAGTGGTTGAGTGGCAGCTTTCCACTTACAAGGTCCCAGATTTGATCCCCTGTCCCGGTACCTCAAAAAAAAAAAAAAAAATTAACAGAAGTGAAATACTATCTTACAAAATATCACTGAAAATTTTAAAGACCTAAATAATGGAAATATATCCTGTGTTCATGGATTAGAAGACTTAATATTGTTAAGATGGCAATACTCCACAAATTGATCTACAAACTCAACGCAATCCTTCTTAAAATTCCACCTGCCTTTTTTTTTCCAGAAATGGACAATCTGATCCTAAAATTCTCATGAAAATGTGTATGTTTTGGACCCAAAACAGTCAAAATAATCTTGAAAAAAAAAAGAACAAAGTTGGAGAACTCACACCTCCCAATTTCAAAACTTACTACAAAGCTACAATAATCAAGACTGCCGAATTAAACACAAAGGCTAAGAGTAACACTGTGAAAAGAACATCCTGGTGAGGACCTGCCACTGGGATAAGATGACACACTTTAGTCTTCTACCTAAGAGTCAAATTCCAAAGTGAGAAATTTAGAATCACTAAACTGGGGTCAGTTGTCTACTCCTTGTGTAAGAGACAGCAGGGTTTCTAATTACAGTCCTCTCACTAATGAAGGAGAGATGATTGCAAATAAGGAAATCAGAAATACAGTTAAGAAGAGAAAATTGATTCTGGTCAGCCCAAAATCCCAAATCCCTTTTGATTGCCATGGAACAAAAAAGTGAAAAAGCACATTCTTGAAGGGATGAGGGCTCTCCACATCTCACTTTGTAGTTTTGCTACTAAGTACGTATCTACACATCTTTACATTTTCCTTCTTAGATCTAGCCCTCCTCTCTTTTCACCTTCCTCTTCACTCTTCCTATATATGCCTGTCCATCCCCACCATTCTCTCTCTCTCTCTCTCTCTCTCTCTCTCTCTCTCTCTCTCACACACACACACACACACACACACACACACACACACACGCCTTGCTTTCTTAGGATAGCAGTAGACACAGGGATTTGGATTTAGGCTGATCTGGATTTGAATCCAAGTTTTGCTTTTTATTCTCTAGTGCCCATTAGCAAGAATGTAAGCACTCTAACCTTATTTCCTTGTCTGTAAAATGGGACTAATAAAAATATCAACCTCATGGGAGTTTTGTGATGTTTAAATTAGATATGTATATAAAATGTTAAGCCCAGAGCCTGGCACCTTGTGTGTTCTCACTTAATGGTATAAAGTACTGAAGGGCAGCGAAAGAGACATTCTGGCTGGCCCACGACATGGCAAGAAATAGCCCTTGTTAACCATAGAAATTTTCTTGGACATAATGTCTCTGGTGTTCAAGTACTGACCTGTCTTTTGATGCTCTTGATAAATGCATGGTTCCCCCAAATGTGTTGGTATTTTAAAATTGGGGGGGGGGCAGGGTTTAGGTTCACATATACAATTAAGGAAATATATATTCTGTGAAACAGGCTACAGAAGCAGATTTGGCTTGGGGAAAAAATAAGGCAGGGTGTGTGAAGTTAACAGCGGTCTTCAATAAGTATATTAAAAGCTATTAATATCACGGTCAGCTCTACTCCATTTCCTCCGAGACAGAATTGTATCATGAGGCTGAATTGTGGCATTCAGAGCAGAGATTTAGCCAACTCTGGTTTATACACACTTAGAAGAGGGAGTCAAGGAATGGATGACACAGACTAGTTTATAATGTAAAAACTGTTTGGCTTTGAAGTATAGTCAGTGCTACTTACTAAGGGAAAGTCTATGAAAACAACTATCCCAAAAACGTATGCAGATTTTTCTTTCTGCTGAAATTGCATTCGATGCACAATTGATTGGTAGATACTTCTGGGTAATTTTTTATGCTAATGCATCTGATTCAGTATGTTTTATTACAGTTTGAAAAAAAATAATAAATGGCCCATCCTTAGACCGTTTTGTAGACCTTCATCGGCCAGAGGAGCACTATTCCCATATCCTCCTGCCACCAGAACTCCTCCACTCTCCTTCAAAACCCTGCTCCATGCAGGCTCCTGTCCTCCAGTGATCTTCCTCTCCACCTCAAGTCCTGTCAGCAGCTTAAGTGACACCAAGATCCACCACGATGACCCACTGGCACCAGAGCCCCTCACTTATTTGCCTTTTTTTCTCCACTTCAGCAGCCTATGCTCCTGGACGCACCCTGAACCGTGTCGCAGCTGTCCCACCCCTCCTCTGAAATCATAAACAAAACTGCCACTTCTTGCCCCTCCAACTGGCTTACACATTACCTCCCAGATAGCGTTTCTTTGACCCCTGCAACCCTACTTTGTTTCCTTAGTCAACACTCTTCTGCTCTCCAGGGTGACTACTTCAAATCTCTACCCTTCAATCCCATAACTTCCGCTTCACCCACAACAGATCACCCACCTCTGATTTCATCCAGAAGAAAAGAGGTCCTGCTCTGACCTTCGGGGGAGGGATTAGCAACTATTTTCACCTTCAGCCTCTTCCTTCCTGTAGGCTCTTCCCACCAGCAGGTAAACATATACATTTTCTCTCATCTTAAAAATAAAAACAAAGACCTCTCAGCCCTCCCTGTCCTCCAACTTTTAACCTGTCTCTTCTCCTTTCCATGACATGGTTGTCTTCACTGTCCATCCGCTCTCCTCACTTGTCCCCCTGTTCCCACTGGGCTTCTGACTCTCCACTCCACTGAAATGCCTACGCCAGAGCCACCCGCTGACCCAGATATGCCTTTAAACACTATTTGGATCTTGCCTTTTTTGAAGTCCATGCAACATTTGCGATGGCAGACCACTCCCTGCTCTCTCTCTGTCTCATATTCTCTCTCCTTTTCAGTCTACTTTCTAAAAACCTCCACTTGCACACGACTTGTTTTGTTTTGTTTTGTTTTGTTCTGCTTGGGTTCTGTTCTCGGCTCTGTTTTCGCTCTTCAAACTCCCTGCATGAATTCGCTTACTCTCCAGGGTCAATTACCATCTAAAGTCAGGCCACTCTCAGGACTTTTCTCTAGTCCAGACCTTCTGAGTCCACACCTCCGCTTGGCTCTCTCTCCTGCAAACCCCTCAAACTCATCATTAGTCCTTCCCTGCCTTTGCCACCCACTTATCTCCCAGGTTCCCAGGTAATGGCCCACGATTTAGCTTGTTGCTCAAGCCAGGAACTCAGGACTCATTCCTGAAGCCTCCCTCTCCTGATTCCTCATCTCAAAAAATCAAGTCTTTCAATTCTCCGTCTCAATATCTACCCGTCTACCTGCGTCTCTCCATCTACACTGCCACCATCAGGTCCAAGCCAGCAGCCCTTGCTTAGATTATGGCAAAACTTTCCTCTCTGGTCTCCATGGCTTCTATCTGGCTCCTGCAGCTTTGAATGATCTAAAACATAAGTCTAAGTTTGTCCTTCACCCTCTCACCACCCTCTGAAACACTCTCAGACTTCCCATTGCCTTTACAATAAAATGCAGACACCCTAGCAGGGCCCCAGAGCTCTGTGCCATCTGGCCCTACTTACCTGAGTCCGAGCCTCGCTTCTCTGCTCTCTCCGCTTCCGCTCCACAATTCTCTTCTAAGCCTTTACTGTGTTCTTCCCTCTCTCTGAGACAGTCTTCCAATACTCCTCCCTTTCTCCTCAGCATGCCTCTTACTTATGCTTCAAGTCTCAGCTTACATGTCACTTCCTTGGGAAGACTCCAAACAGCTATCTCATGTCCTAATCCCTGGAACCTGTGAATAGTCCCTTATATGGCAAAATAGATGATGGAGTTAAGTGTCTTGAGAGAAGATGCTTATCCTGGATTATCCAGGTGGGCCCGAAATGCCAGCACATATATCTTTGTAAGACAGACAGAGAAGACAGAGAAGCGGAGGGGGCAGTGTGGTCACAGAGGCAGAGATTGGACTGTGGCCACCAGCCAAGCAGCCACCAGCAGAGGAAGAGGCAGTGAGCAAAACCTCCCGTAGAGCCTGTGGAGGGAGAGTGGCCCTGGCAATACTTTGATTTCAGACTTCTCACCTCCAGAACTGTGAAAGTATGAATTTCTGTTGTTTTGAGCCACCCAGTTTGTGATCATTTGCTATAGACACAGGAAATTAATACACCTTTCATGACCCCTTAGACAAGGTTAAGACCCCTACTTCCTGACACCATGGCCCCTGTACTGTCTTTTGCATAACACATCACATCACACTCAATTGTTTAAAGTCAGTCTTCTCCTCTAGACTGCAAGTTCCATGAGGGTAGAGATTTGCCTTTCTTGTCCACCACTGCTTCCCCAGGGCCTGGCACATACTAGGTGCTCAATAAATATGAGATGAATGAATACATGTTCTGGTATTGGGGATGTCTTGGATGGGAGAGTTGCTTAATACTATGCCCAGTTATGAAAAAAAGTTAAGGAAGTTCTTCCTTGAAGGAGACAATCTCAGTCCTCTGAAATAATTAGGTGAGGTGTTGTTTGAAAGCCACAGGAATGATCTTTTGTGATTTTTCGTACCTGACACTGTGACCCTGTGGTTTTCAGTTTTCCTAGCAACTTGAGCTTTGGTGCCCTCTGGTGACAGGAATTTATTGTCACTTGTTCTAAGCCCATCAAGAGTGACACAAATTTAGTTACCTGCTGCTGTATGGAATTTTCTCTACTGGAAATGTGTAATTAACCATGAAGTCAGTAACAGTTACATAAAGCACATAACTTCCTAAGATTTGCAGATGTCCTATTGAGTGTTTAGTTTTGAATATTAAGGTTTTTTTGGAAACTACAAAATTTCAGGTTATATTTACCACAACATTTTCTCCTCAAATAGCCATGATTTTCATGGTCAAATTTAACTGTCATTTGGAAAACCAACATTGCACTGTAGGTGGCTGCATGCAATCACTGAAGACATTGAGCTTTCTAATCCCTAAACCCTCAATGTGATTGAAAATCAAGCTGTTATTTTTTAACAAACCACATACATGAAAAGATGGGGTGTGAGCTGTTTGTAAATGAGAAGTTATGGGTCTAGCTGGGTGTCTGTAAACAGACATGCTTTTCCTCCTGAGTATGTGAAAATGCTGATGGCTACATTGTTTCCCAGTTTTAATTCTGTGTGAGTTGCAATGCCAGGCTGTTCCACATGGCAACCGCTTGTATGACTATGCTTAGTTTTATGCCAAAAATGTGTTTCTCCAAGTGCCATGGTAAGATGATTTGAGAGGAGGAAGTAAATGAAATTTTCTTTTCTCACCAATTACATAATCATCTAAGCGACAATTTGCCATCATTTCTGATTGATCTTTGTCATGGTTAATTTCATGTGTCAACTTCACTAGATTATGTGTCCAGCTGTTTGGTCAAGCAAGCACTGGCCTCATCGTTACTGTGAAGGTATTTTGTAGATAGAGTTAAATCATGAGTCCGTTGATTGTATCTATGGCTGATTACATCTACAATCAGCAAAGGAAGATGTCTTTGAATGACAGGAGTCTCCTCATCCAATCAGTTGGAGGCCTTAAAGGGAGAAGTGAGGGATTCAGCAGCCAGAAAGAAATATTTCTATCTCGACTTCAGCCAGCCAGCTTTTCCTGAAGAACACATTGTCACCCTCATCGAGTTTCCAACTTGTGGCCCACCCTATGGAATTCAGACTTGCCAATCCACATGGTCGCGT